>JAODAL010072300.1:0-15166 GCA_025379985.1 Phyllomedusa bahiana
TAGACGATTGTCAGATCGTTCATACATTAGGAGATCAGCACATAGCTTATAGCTGTTTGCTGGTCTCCATGGCTACTGTCAGTCATGCTGCCCACAATGCATTGTGGACATCGTGACGTCACCAGACAACCTGGATTGCGTGCAGCAGCAGCTCACTCCTGCTGCCTGCAGCTTCGATGTCGTGACCCCGATGTTGCGACATCGAAGGGTTAATCCCCCGCGGCCGGAGCTCACGCCGGCTGTGGGGGATGCGGCAAGATGCCAGCGGTAATATTACCGCTGGTTCCATGCCGCTATCTTGCGAGCTCCGCTTGTGAGCGCGCAAGATTGCCATGACGTACCCATACGTCAATTTGCGGGAACCCCTACCCGACCTTGACGTATGGGTACGTCAAATGTCGGTAAGGGGTTAAGTGACAGTTGGAGTCCTACTTCCAAGTAGTCCCCGGAGTCGATTGCTAAGGTCGTAACAATCGACTTGAGGCCTTAACAAAAGGCTTAACAACCGACTGGAGTCCGCGGAGTCGATTGCTAACTCTTATCAACTGACTTGGCTGAGGCCTTAACAACCGGCTTAACGACTGTTAGCGACTTCACAAGCAGTAAAATTATGTGTCCCCCAGTGAAGGTAATAGGGTCCCCCAGTAAGTTATACACCCTCTAGTAGGTGGTTATATACTTTATATATCTCCCAGTAGGTAGGTGTGTAGTTTATATGTCCCCCAGCAGGTATATAGGCAGGTTATGGATCCCCCAGTAGGTATATAGGCAAGTTATGGATCCCCCAGTAGCTATATAGGCAGGTTTAGGTCCCCAGCAGGTATATAGCCAGGTTTTGGTCCCCCAGCAGGTATATAGCCAGGTTTAGGTCCCCCAGCAGGTATATAGGCAGGTTTAGGTCCCCCAGCAGGTATATAGCCAGGTTTAGGTCCCCCAGAGGTATATAGCCAGGTTTAGGTCCCCCAGCAGGTATATAGATAGCTTATAGGCCCCACAGCAGGTAGATAGGTAGCTTATAGGCCCCACAGCAGGTAGATAGGTAGTTTATAGGCCCCACAGCACGTGTATATTTAGGTAGCTTATAGCCTCACAGCACATATGTAGGTAGGATTATAGTCCTCCCTGCACGTATATAAGTAGATAATAGCCCCCCCTCCCTGCACATATGACAGTAGATAATAGCATCCCTCCCTGCACATATAACAGTAGATAATAGCCCCCCTCCCTGCACATATAACAATAGATAATAGCCCCCTCCCTGCACATATGACTGTAGATAATAGCATCCCTCCCTGCACATATAACAGTAGATAATAGCCCCCCTCCCTGCACATATAACAATAGATAATAGCCCCCTCCCTGGACATATAACAATAGATAACAGCCCCCTCCCCTGCACATATAACAATAGATAACAGCCCCACTCCTGCACATATAACAATAGATAATAGCCCCCTACCTGCACATATAACAATAGATAACAGCCCCCCTTCCTGCACATATAAAACTAGATCATAGCCCCCCTCCCTGCACATATAACAATAGATAACAGCCCCCCTCCCTGCACATATAACACAGTAGATAATAGCCCCCAGCATGAATCGTGCTAATTAAAAGTAATTCCCTGACAGCACTTACTGACCTCGCTCCCTGCCGCTGTCGGTGTCTCCGGTCTTTTCTTCAGCGGCGTGACGTCACCAGGCCGAGGCGGGGCAGCGTGATGACGCGCACGCCGCCTGGGCTGTGCACATCCTGACTGCGGCAACAGATTACTCGCGGAGCTCTCTGCTCCGCTGAAGCATTCTAACTGTATGTACGTCCGGCGGACGCACATACAGTTAGTCCGCCACCACTAGGCTGCCGTCGCCAAGGATCCTAAGCAAGAAGCGCTAGCCGATACTTAGCGACTGTATAGCGGCTTTAGGACCCTAACGATCGCGGCGGCGGCCGTATTAGCGCGGCGTCACCGGGACTAACCTCCACCCACATACAATATCCCCCTCCACCCACATACAATATCCCCGCCCCCCACCCACATTCAATATCATCTCCTCCACCCACATACACTATCCTCCTCCACCCCACATACAATATCCCTCCTCACCCACATAAACAATATACCCCTCCACCCACGAGACAGTATCCCCCTCCACCCACATACAAAATCCACCGCCACCCACATACAAATAACCCCTCCACCCACATACAATATCCCCCTCCACCCACATAGCAATTATCCCCCTCCACCCAGCATACAATATCCCCCTCCACCCACATACAATAGCCCCCTCCACCCACATACAATATCCCCCTCCACCCACATACACTAGCCCCCTCCACCCACATACACTATCCCCCTCCACCCACATACAATATCCCCCTCCACCCACATACAAATATCTCCCACCACCCCACATACAATATCCATATCCTCCCTCCACCCCACATACAATATTCCCCCCGACCACTCACATACAATATCCCCTCCACCCACATTACAATATCCCCCCCCACCCACATACAATACCCACTCCACCCACATACACTCTCAATCCCCGCCCCACCCACAGACAATATCCCCTCCACCCACATACAATATGCCCCTAAACCACCCACATACAATATCCCCCTCCACCCACATACAATATCCCCCTCCACCCACATCCAATAGCCCCTCCCACCACATCAATAACCCCCCCACCCACATACAATATCCCCTCCACCCACATACTATATACCCCACCTCCCACCCACATACATTATCCCCCCGCCACCCACATACATAGCCCCTCCACCCACATACCAATATCCACCTCCACCCACATACAATAACCACCTCCACCCACAAACAATATCACCATCCACCCACATACAATACTCCCTCCACCCACATACATATATCCTCCCCTCCACCACACATACAATACACCCCTCCACGTTTCCCTTGTCACTACACAACAACCTATCCAATATAGAAGTAAAAATAACCCCTCAAATTTAGCGGGACTCAACCGGAGATGTCATATCTGATGATCGTTCTTTATCCCTTCTCATTCTCATCCGTTCCACACCACCATGATGAACTTGTCCCGGCCACAACTCATCCCTGCAGTAATTAAACCAAAAATATCTTAGATCACTCAATTTTCCAGCATCTCTTTACCCAGTTCCACCTCTGTTACAAACTACCCAGGGTGGAGAGCGGGTACAAGCCCTTAACTAGAGCTTTGTATCCTACAGGTGTTGGAAGTGGGGGAGGACTAACCACACCTGGAGATATGCAACAACTACGGCTGCTGCCCTCTAAATTAAGAATACCAGGTACGGTAGACAAGACCCTAGGTAGGTAGCAAATAGGCAAGGCCCCAGGCTGTAGGTAGGTGGTTTCTCCCAGTTAGTTAAGCTGTAGGTAGTTTAGGGGTCCCCTTAATATAAGAGAGCTGCAACATTAGGTGACTCGCCCTTTAGGTAGTATACAGGCAGTTAGGGCTTCCCAAGTAGTAGTAAACAGGCAGTTAGGGCCTCCCCATGAGTGATATACATGCAGTTAAGCTCCTTTAGGTATTTGCAGGCCATTATCGGGGCCAATCCTTCAGGTAGTATACAGGAAGTTAGGCGCCACCTTTAGCTAGTTGCTGAAGTCGGGCCCCCCCTTTAGCTACTGTGTAGTAGTCATGGCCCCGTAGTATTTAGGTAGCCAGGCCCCCTTTGTAGTCAGCCCCCCTGTAAAGGTAGTCGGGGCTCCTTGTATCAAGGCTTCCCTTTAGTAGCCAGGGCCCCCCTTGTAGTCAGGGCCCCCCTTTAGTAGTCAGGGCCCCCCTGAAGGAGTCTAGGGTCCCCCTTAAGGATAGCCAGGTGCCCCTATGAAAGGTAAACCAGGGCCCCCTCTGAAGGTAGCCAGGAGACCCCCTGTAGGGTAGTCCAGGACCCTTGTAGGTAGTCCAGAACCCCCATGCGTAGTCTATAGCCCCCCACTTAGCCAGGACCCCCCTGTAGTCAGAGCTCCCTTGTAAGTCAGAGCTCCCCTTGTAGCCAGGGGGGCCCCCCCTATGTAACCAGAGCTCCCCTTGTACCAGAGCTCGCTTGTTAAACCCCCAAGAGCCCTCCTTGAGTCAGAGCCCCACCTGTAGTCAGAGCCCCCCGCTGTACAGACCCCCCCTTCTGTAGCCAGGACCCCCCTGTAAGTACCAGAGCCCCCCCCCCTGTAGTCAGGCCCCCTGTATTCAGAGCCCCCCCTGTAGTCAGAGCCCTACACTTGAATCCAGAGCCCCCTTGTAGTCAAATCCTCCCCCTGTTGTCAGAGCTCTCCCCCTGTAGCCAGAGCCCCCCACTGTAAGCCAAGCCCCCCTGTAGTCAAGCCCCCCTAGTAGCCAACCCCCCTTGTAACGAGCCAAGCCCCCCTTTGTAGCCAGAGCCCCCCCTGTATCAGAGGCCCCCCCTGTACCAGAGCCCCCCTGAAGTCAGAAGCCCCCCTGTAGCCATAGCCCCCACAGGTTAGTCAGAGCCCCCCGGAGTCCAGAAGCCCCCCTTGCAGCCAGAGCCCCACACTTGCAGCCAGGACCCCCCCTGTGTAGACAGAGCCCCCCTTGTACCAGACCCCCCTGAGACAGAGCCCCCCCTTTAGCCAGGACCACCCTGTAGTCAGAGCCCCCCTTGTAGCCAGGACCACCCTGGTAGTCCATGAGCTCCCACCTGTAGCGCAGAGGACCACGCCTGTAGTCAGAGCCCCCTTGTTAAGCCAGACCACCCTGTAGTCCAGAGCCCCCCCCTTGTAGCCAGGGACCCCCCTAGTAGTCAAACCCCCCTTTTAGCCAGGTCCCCCCTGTATCAGAGCCCACCCCCCCTGTGTAGCCAGGACCCCCCTGTAGTCATTGCCCCCTTGTAAGCCATGACCACCTTATCTCAGACCCCCCCTTTAGCCAGGACCCCCCCGTAGTGACAGAGCCCCCACTTGCTACCAGGACCACCCTTTAAGTCAGAGCCCCCCTTGTAGCAAGCCCCCCCTTAGCAGAAGCTCCCCCTTGGGAGTCAAGGCCCCCCTGTAGGCCAGGGCCCCCCTTGTAGCCAGGACCCCCCTGTAGACAGAGCCCCCCTTGTAGACAGAGCCCCCCTTGTTAGTCAGAGCCCCCCGAAGTAGTCAGAGGCCCCCCCTGTATCAGAGCCCCCTGTAGCCAAAGCCCCTTTCTAGTCAGAGCCCCCCTTGTATCCAGTAGCCCCCTGTAGCCAGACATCCCCCCTTTGTAGTCTTGAGCCACCCCCTTGTAAGTCATAGCCCCCCTTGTATCAGAGCCCCCCTTGTAGTCAGACCCCTGAGCCAGAGCCCCCCTTGTAGTCCCCCCCGAGAGCCCCCCTGTAGTCAACGCCTCCCCTTGTACCAAGCCCCCCTGTAGCCAGAGCCCCCCGCTGTAAGCCAAGCCCCACTTGTAGCCAGACCCCCCCTTGAAGCAGAGCCCCCCTGTATGTCAGCGCCCCCCTTGTACTCCCAGAGCCCCCCCTGTAGTCAGAGCCTCCCCCGTAGTCCAGAGCCCCCCTGTAGCCAGAAGCCCCCTTGTAGCCAGATGCGCCCCTTAGGCCAGATACCCCCCACGGTAGCCAGAGCCCTGTAGCCAGAGCCCCCTTGTAGCCAGCCGCCCCCCTGATAGTCGCGCCCCCTTGTAGCCATAGCCCCCCTGTAGCCAGAGCCCCCGTACCAGAGCCCCCCTTGTAGCCCAGAGCCCCCCTGTAGCCAAGAGCCCCCTGTAGCCAGATGCCCCCCTTGAGTAGCCAGAGCACCCCCTAGTAGACACAAGAGCGCCCCCTATGAAGCCTCTAAGCCCCCCTGTAGCCAGAGCCCCACCTGTAGTCCAGCATCGCCCCCTTGTAGGTAGTTTTAAAAAAACAAAACAACACAATCACTTACCTGGCTCCGGCTCCCGCCCGCTCCTCGCTGCCTTAGAACGTAGCCTGGCCGGCTCCGAATCTCCGGCGCCCTGCTTTAGCGGCGCCGGTGAAGTGACTCACGCGCATCCTACGTCATCCAGTATGGGGTCCGGCGCCCGCAGGCTGAAGGCCTAATCGTTTCTAGCCGCCGGGGAGAGCAGCGGAGCGAGCAGCGCAAGTGTCCTGCAGCTCCGTCTGACACCCCCGATACCCTGCGCAGCCCCGGGAGTGGGGGACATTAGTCCCCAGCTAAACCGGAGCCGGTACTAGCTGATGCGCTCGGGGACGCGGTCCCGGGCAGCTCAGGGGACCAGGATTGACGCGGACGGCCCCGGGAGCGACGGCACTGCCATCCGGGTGCCCACAGGCGGCTCGGTTCCGAGCGCCATGACATTATATGTTTGGGAGTTGTTCATGTATATACACTAAAGTACTTGCTTTGACATATGCACTACATGTAACCTAAATAGCATATGTCACCTAATGTATTCTTTTAATTACCTTTTCATGTTATCAACCCCTAATGTCTAATCCTTTTATTTTCTCCTGCTACTACTACTTAGTGGCGGCCTTTTAACTACTTATGTCCTTCTGCTTTCTCTTCTCCAATCAGCTTCTCACTTCTGTTTCCACTATCTTACATCACATAGACGCATAGGTTGCGCTGTCCCGGCATACACTCGGCGCTCAGCGCATTATCCCCTACGCACTCCCTGTATGCGCTCTACTCCTAGTGCTTACTCGGCATTGGCGCCGGCGTCTAATTAGACGAGAATCCGCGCCTGTGATTCTGTGGACTATTACACGCTATATTCACTGGCCGCACATCAGAGGCGCGCCTCACTCATGGCGTCCCAGGCCACTCAGGTATGCCTCCTGCTTAGTTCTCCTCCTGTTACTTTATTTACAATTTTCACCAGAGTTTTTTACTTCAAATGTGTCTTTCATCTACAGCCTTCCCTTGCTCAGCAGTCCCTCCGTGGAAAGACATGCACCCTATCCTATTCCTCTTTTCCATCTCTGGCGGCATTAATGCCCACTGACTCAAATAATAACCTATTTCCGATTATCTTGGGTTCACTGATCTTGACTATGTTACTACACTCTGCTGTAGCTTATACTGTCTAGTTTTATTAAGTGATCTGGCATGATAAAAAGACTGAATGATCAGTCGAACTTCCAAACAGGATCACGTTTTCCTTGAGCCATATTGTTATATTTTACACAAATTAAATAAATTGCTCATTGATACTTTATGGAAATAATCTTACTGTAACATTACAATTATTAAAATACTCTTATCACAAATTAACTATTACTCTAAAACCTTATAAGCATACATCTTGAGTGCTGTGATTTATTAATTCTTAGCTTGATGATTAAACGGGTTGGAATTACGCCCTACCACAAAGCACCTCCATATTGTCTAAGTGCAACATCATGTTATTCGTTATACTGCCTAAAAGCCTCCCTATACCTGCCCATACCCTCCTAGCACTAACTAACCTCCTATACCTGCCTATTACTGCCTATACTGCCCTATACTTCCTAGTACTAACATCTATACCTGCCAATACCAGCTTAGTCACTACAGCCTATACCTGCACTATAAACCTGCCCTAGTACTATCTATACCTGCCTATACCATCCTAGTACAGCCCCCCCCCTTATCAATAGCCTGCCTAACCTCCCTATACCTGACTAGTACTATCATACCTGCCTATACCTTCCTATACTCGCCCTATACCTGCCCTATACCTTCCGAGAACTATCTATAACCTGCCTATACCTGCTTAGTACGGTCTAAACTGCCCTATACCTGCCTAGTACTATCTATACCTGCCTAACCCCTAGTACGGGCCCATACCTCCCCAAACCTGCCTATAATCATACCCCCCTATACCCTGCCTAACCTCCCAGTACTGCCTATACCTGCCCTAAAACCTCCTAGTCATCTATACCTGGGGCCCAGACGCCTATACCTGCCCAACCTCCTATATATCTATACCTGCCTTTTCCTGCCCTATACCGCCTAACTATCTTACCTGCCCATTTTTCCCGCCTAACTGCCTAAACCGCCCTATTTCCTCCAGTACTATCTATACCTGCCTAAAACCCTCCCCAAAAACCTGCCTAGTCTCCAACCGCCCAAAATCTGCCTAGTACTATCTATACCTGCCTTACGCCTATTTCCTCCCTAACCTGCCATACATCTATACCGCCTATACCGCCCTATACCGCCTAGTACATCTATACCTCCTTACCCCGCTTAGTACGCCTATACCTGCCCTATACCGCCATACAACTAACCTGCCTTACCTCCTAGTATGCCTAACCTCCCTAATCCCCCCTATACTATCTATACCCGCCTATACCCGCCTATACCTGCCTATACCGCCATACCTGCCTAGATGCCTAAGCCGCCTATACCTCCTAGTAATGCCTATACCTGCCAGTACGTCTATACCCCTATACCCCTTTTGTAATGCCCCATACCTCCTAACCGGGCCATACCCCTAGGGGACCTATACCTGCCTAACCTGCAGGGGGGCCTATCCAGCCTAACCCCGCCCATACCTGCCATGCCTGCCTAGGCGACCTTTCCTCCTAACCTACCCAGGGGACCAACCTCTATAGCCTCCAGGGGAACCTATTTCCCGCCTATACCACCCATAAAACCTAAAACCCCTTACCCTGCCTTAGGGGCCTATACCGCCCATGGGGGGAATTGCCTCCCAAACCCCATGGGGACATATAGCTGCCTAAAACCAGCCTATGGGATACATTAAACTGCCATCATGCCTAAACCCCTATGAGACATAAACTGCCCTTACCTCCCATATCGCCCATGGGGACAGAAAAATCCATTTCCACCATATCTGCCCATGGGGAATAAAAAAGCCTTTCCTGCCTATGGGGGACATAAATCCTATGAATTTTAATGGATCATTTTATTTTTTTAAAATTTACCAGTCGCCGCTGTTTTTTCCACCCTAGCTTATACTCAGTCATAACTTTTCCGGTTTTTTGGCAAAAGTAGGTGCCTCGGCTTTTTACTCGGGGCGGGAAACTCGATATATACGGGGAATTTTCCCCAGAAAAATGGAGAAAAAAAATTGATAAATAGGTTTTTCTTTTTCCCCACACCCCACTCATTTTAAAGGCCAACATTTTTAGGTTAAAAACTTTTTTTTTATTTATAATTTTAAAATTTTTTGGGGGTTTTTTTGTTTTCTTTGGCAATCACACCCACTGTCCCACTTCTGTCTTTAAAAAATTTTAAATTTTCAAATTTTTAATTTTTTCCCCTTATAGTTTTAAGTCTTTTTCACTGCCCCATTTAAGAAAATAAATGCTTTTTTTTTTTTTTATTTTTTACCTCCTTTTTCATCTCGTTGATCCACATTGTTTTTTTCTAATAATTTATTCTGTAAGTTTTGTACCCCTCACGGGGGCACTTAATAATGTTTTTTTAAAAAACTCCTGTTTTTTCATCGTTCTTTTTTTTAAAGAACTTGTCCCAGTCAATGCAGTTTAGGGCATCTCTAAGCAGATTGAATTTAGCCTTTCTGAAATTCAATGTTTTGGTGGCTCCTCAACAAAATACTCTATTGAAGGATAAGTGGAAATGTATTACATTGTGGTCACTATTTCCTAGGTGCCATGCCACAATCAAATCCATATTCTTGAGTTTATATAGACTTACGGTAACATTGTTGGTAGAACAGATTTTTGGAGGCTCTAGTTCACTCAGATTATATTTCACTTTTGGTATTTTGGTTGGTGTATACCTACAAAGTATAAAAAGACAACAAAACAATGAGAACACATTTATGTATTTTTTTTTTTTATTTAGTAAAAAAAGTCATGAAGTTCCCGGTAAACCCCTTGTATACTTGTAGATCAAACAACAGATCAAAACAGTGCTGATGGACCTACCTAACTCTGTCGGGTACCTGTTGTTTTATACATGATGGTCTACTTTTGATGACAAAAAAAAGAACAAAACCATTTAAAACCCGTAAACATAGCCCCCCCCTTTAAAGGGGTTTTCTCTACAAGGATTGTTTTTTTTAAATTAAAAATCTTGCAAAACAAGTCACTTTGCAAAATATGTCCATTTCGGTCCCACCTATTCCCAAAATTCCCCCCCTTGTTGATACCAGCTCCCCTTTGGTCGCTTAGCTACAGACCGTTTTATCTTTTGAAGGTTGCCAGCAGGTTGTATAGCTCAGACCCGGGTTCTACTGAGCCTGTGGAAGCCCTAAACACCCCCTAATTCAAAGTGAAAAACCCAAGAAAACGGGCTGAAGTAAGATGAATCATTGTAGTGAGATAGCCCCTTTAAGTCCTTATCACACAGTTCATCAAGAAAGGGCTGATATCTTGTAGAGGTATTGTTTAGGGATATTCACATCTACCTATGAATCCATGACCCATGTTACATTATGCTGTGGTAAAACAATTGTACAATAAGGAAGAGACAAGAATCAAAATTAAGTAGGGTTGCCTTCAGAGCTGTGGAGTCGGTAAGCCATGATCCGACTCCAACTCCTCAATTTCCCTAACTCCGACTCCCCCCATCTTTTTCATGCTTAATAATAATTTTCTGTTAAAAGTTATCATCTTTTTATCACCTATGACACAATAAACAAGTATTTAGATGAACTACACTGACAAGCAAAATGAAAACAATTTTTTGAACTTTGACTTTCAGGGTCCTATTTTACCCTCCCTTTAGCTTTGAAGGGAGATTACCATGATTTTATAAAACAATCATTTTTCCTATTTTACACTAAATTTGCTTGCAAGTATTTGCATCTGCTTAGTTCTGTAGATTTTGTAATTTAGCTGTATTTTTCTTTTTGCTCCAAAATGTAAAAATTTTTTATTTTGTTAGTATTTAGTAAACGACCTTTGGTTTCAAAACTGCTGAATCCCCTTTAGGGTCCCGGATCAAATTCAAAACATGTCTTACCAAAACTGATCCCAAATTTTTTATATTTCCCCCCAATTTTTGGTGCTACTGGGGCGGAGTATAATACAGCTTTTTCTTCAAAAAAATTTCCCCCAAGGTTCGATTGGTTGAGGGTTGGGGGGCGTGGAGGCCCAAAACAGAAACTTATTTCATTGTCATTCTTCTCCAAACTTGATGTATGTTCAGGTTTTTGTCCTGCTGGCACTTCTGTCCCTTTATACTTTATTTCAAGTATTGAAGTAACTCATCTTGTGGATACTCACTATAGCTCGATTGAGATCAAATTGATTTTGGTCAAGATTCAACATCTTTGGCGGGAAACAAAACCCCTATCTCGGTTCCTCAACCGAATTTACAAAATTTCTTTAAATTTTTTGATCCCTTAGCACTATTTTTCCCAAAACCCCTTTCCCCTCAGAAACCAATTACTGGCTTTCATCTTTTTCGCCCAAATCACCTGTTTCAATCTTCCATTTTTTTGTTTTTTGCAAACTCAGTCAAATGGGCAAAATGAGTCGGGCTTTTCCCTTTTTTTGGCTTCTCCTACCCGAAACCCCCTGTTTCCGGAGCGGGGGATTCATTTACGGTTCGCCCCTTTCAGCCTGCGCCCCCATGAAGGGCGGGAGTGGGCGGTGAGGGTGGGTACTTCCGGGGGGGGGGGCCCCCTCGAAAACTTGAGGGATTCAAAACTCCAAAGCAGGCCCCCAGGCGGCTCGGAGTCCGACAAGGGGATCTGTTTTTTTTTTTGGTCAAAACTCCGGCCCCGAGGCGAAATAAAGGTTGGAAATGGAGGAAAAAATAGATTGGGGAAATTGGCCCCCGCCCGTGCACAGGGTTTTTATTCCGAAAAGAAATTTTAAAAAAAAGGGGGAAAACTGTCAGAAAAGAATAACCTAAAAATCTAAAAAAAAAAAAATTTTTTATACCTGAAGGCCAAGTCAAAATTGATATTTATAAATTGCCGGGAAATAAGTACAGTTTTCAATTCTAAACCCATTTATTTCGGCAAAACGCCCAACGAATGGGGGACGTGAACCATTAAAACAAAAAGGAAGGATTGCCTCAGAATTTTTAAACGGGAAATTAAAAAAAAAGAAAAAGTGAAAAAGGTTTGGTTTTTTGCACATTGCTATAGCAAAACAGTGGGCACGGCCCATTAAAAACCTATGGAGAATATTGGGGCTTTGTGGGGCAAATTTTGCTTTTGATGTGAATGGCCCCTATATATTTTTTGAAAATGGGGCCATTATGCCAATTCCTTTTAAAATTTTTAGAGCAACAAACCTTTTTAAAACCCAAAAAACTGGGAAGTGAAATAACTCCAAACAGTAAAATGGACCCCTTAATTTTTTGGAACCCACTTTTGGGTTTAAAAAGCCAAAAAAAGCAAAGACCTTTCCCCTCCCTGTTTGTTACCCCAAAGGCCCCCCTTTTTTAAACCTCTCAAAAATAAAAATTTCCGGGCCCCGTTTGTTTGCCCCTGTTACTTTAACGGACTTGAATTCCCCGTTTGGAAAAAGGTTTTAGCCCCAAAATCATGACCCCCACATTTAAAAATCCGGAAAAAAGGGCTTTACCACCATTTTTAGCAGGAATTTACTATCCCTGTCTGGGCCACGCTGAGCCCCAAAATCTTACCTTTATTATTTCAGCTAGAGAACAGGTTCTCTACACTGACTTGGGTTGGTGGGAAAGTGGTGACCACAGGGGCAACATCTCTAACAATATCAGGGTATAAAGGAATCGCCTCATGCACAGTTGGTTTTGATTAACGGTTGAACTCTTGTACTTCTTTGAAAGCAAGTGAAAAATTTTGCTAAAATATAGTCAATCTATTTGCTATTGGAGCAGAATCTATTCGCCTGCGGCAACGCTTTGCCTGCTCCATGTCATCCAAATTAAACTCCTCATCTGGTGAGGCTTAAGATATGGGAGCAGTAGCGATGGCAATACCCAATTCCTCTTGCTCTTCAAACTGCATTGAACTGACTACCAATTTATTATATATTTTCGGAGTTGGAGTCGGTCCATTTTATAACGAGTCCAATTCCACCGAAATGAGCACCGACTCCGACTCCACAACTCCAACTCCACAGCCCTGGTTGCCACTGATGTGTCAGAATCATTTCCAAGTAGACACAAAGGGTGAAATGTATGAAGATCAGCACGTCGAGGTGCCCGTTTTCACGTTTTTTTTCGTGAAAACTGCTCCTGATTTATGTTGGCGCCCGAAGTGCGCTCATAAATGCGGAGCAAAGTTCCTTGCGACTCGCCTGTGTCTGAGGCGCATTGAGGAACTTTATGTGACAATCTGCAGATAATCTATTACTACTGCGCCTTTTTCAGTGTTTCCTGTCATTTTGGCGGGCAGCAAATCAGCTTAGAGCATAGAACAGGGTGAGCTGGGTGTGCGACGTCATGACTGTGATGTGTATGGTTGTAATTGGCTGGAAAAATCACATGACCTCATTTTGCTGTGTCTAACATTTTACATCTTCCATCCGGTGTAAAAAAGTTTGGCTATCTGTACCACACCATTTCCTTGAAGCAGGACATAATATCTCACAGCTCCGCTTTCAGATCTTAGAACAGGTCAAAAGACCAAGAAGGGGAGGCAGCCACATTAGACTACTCAAGGAGAGGGAGTCCTTTTGGATTTTTAGACTTAATACCTTGCAACCATACAGTTTAAACAGGGAATGCGATTTTCTGTTCAGTTGAGTATGCTATGTATTCATAACACTAATTGTACTGTGTTTCTTTCTTGTTTTCAGCAACGTTAAGACAAGGTTTACAACAGGGTGAGACATCAGCAGGATTACAGTTATCACCGTTTCTCTCTGTATCTATTGTTTCCTATTTTCTTTCCTATTTTCTTTACGTGTATCCTTTTTCCTTTTTTCTTCCTTGTTTTCTTTTACCCTTCCCTCCTCCCCCCATTTTTTCCCCCCTACCCTCTTTTCTTTTCATGCTCTACTCGTTCTAGTCATCAGCACATTTTTATTTATGTTTTCCATTCTTATCTATCCTTCTAAGTGGTACCCTTTATTCACATCTTAGTGTTTATTTTCTATTCTTTTTTATTTTTTATTTTTACTTTTCCTTCCCTTCATTGTTTCTGTATGTCCCCTAAGCAATAATAGTCCCGTTCCCTCTATGTTACATCCATCCTTCATGCTCAATTCATATCACCTCTACATTCTCCATATATTCTATTTCCATCAGTTCACTCTATTTCTTAGTATTGTCCATCCCCTTTTTCTTTATGTCTGCTCTAAATTAACACTCTTGTTCTACTTCTTAATGTTCATTACAACTATACTCTTGTTATTGTTTAATTCTGCTTCTTTTTCCAAAATTACTTGTATTACATGTCCCTTTCATAGCGCTGCGCCATTGCGCATGCGCATGCGCACGGCACTGTCTTGAACTACAATTCCCATGTTTCCTTTCACTGTAAGTGAGGCAACGAGACGCCGCGGCGACTTCCGGTTCCGGCATTACGATCGCGCGAATGCCTATATCTTGGGACCCTTTTCCCCACCCGTAGAGGCTCCCATTTTTTAGGGACGGCCCCTGTTATTTATTCTCTCTACACATCGGTAAGTGTTAGGTATGTCCCCATGCACATGATTACGATCGTATCTCCGGGGCCCTTTTTGTTTTTTAAAAGCGCCGGGTACGAGTCAGTGTTGGGCCATGCGGGTATGAAAAGCAGTTGCGTCTTTTAAGCTCGCTTTTCTCTGCCCCTTTTTTTGACGCGGGTATTATACAACATGTTGTTAATTCGCCCGGGCTTCTCGTCTTCTTTAGTCTTCCATATATGCTATTTTTGGGGGGGGTGGGAAAACAGAAGCGGCCCCCGGGGGGATTTGCCCAAAAAGCGTGACAAAAAAACCCCGGTCCGCTTTAGAGAAAGAACGGCCGCTTTTAAGGGGGGCCCTTTTTTTTTCTGAGCAGTGAGACAACCTTTTAGGGCATAACAGGTTTTTACACTGCGGCCATGCGCGTCTCTGTGTGCATATGTGTAATGTTGCTTTATAAATTTTTATATAAAATAGGCATTGGGGAAAAACGATATTTATTACTCTTTTGTTTTGGATACGATGTGCTTTCTTATGTTTTCCTTACTTGCATAAACAGGAATAATTTTTTTTATTCTCTCATATTTAATTAAATACATTTTTTTTGTGCTTAATCAGTTTTTTAGTGACATTTATGTGGAGGGTAACAATTTTTTGATTTGGTGTTATAGGGGGATTTTTTGGA
>JAODAL010072301.1:0-15165 GCA_025379985.1 Phyllomedusa bahiana
TCACATTGATGTCCCCTTGGTTGCTGAGTGACATTTTAAATGAGATGAGGGTCATCCTGGTCATTGGGATTCGCTTTCGCCCTCTGCGGTCTGTAGTTTGTTGTCCCATTTTTTTGGGTTTTTGTTGACTTGTTGAATGGATGCAGTCTTCAAAATTTTTAAAGGATAGAGGCAACATGTGTAACTGTACCCCTCTGCTGCAAACCCCAAAAATTTGACCCCCTTTTTTTTCCTCCTAAAAGTTTTTCTTTTAAAACTCTTTTGGCATGGTAATGGTTTTTTTTCTTCAAATTCCCTTTTTTGGCCTATTTCTAGCACTTGATTGATCGGTTGTCCTATCTCAAGGGGATTGTGAAGCCCGCAGAGTTTTTTTTACTTTCCGCATTAAAATAGATTTGGTTCAGGTGATCACCTATCAGAAGAAAAAAAGTGGGGGGGGAATGAGGTGTATTTTGGGTTTGGGAAATTCAACTGCCGGGTTTGGAAGGGGCTGTCAGAATGTGAGTGTGATTTTAAAAAAATTGTATATCTGTGTGGGGGTTTGTGTATGTGTGTGTGTGTGTGTGTGTGTGGGTGTGTGTGTTGTTGTGTGGTGCGTGTGTGTAAGAATGTCTTAAAAAATTATCAGTCTCTTATTATTCTGGTATTTGGCAAATATAAATAATTTTGGTATTCCTAATTGACCTAAAACAGGTGAGGTTTATTCTGATTTATGTCGGATACTGAGAAAAATCATGAATATGTGTCTTTTTTTGGGGTGCATGTAAACTTCGGGGTTTCAATAAAGTAACAGTAATGAGAATATTATGTGTTAATTTTGAAAAAAATTCCCCCGATATAGTAGAAATCAAAAACAATAGATGCATTCGAATAAGTTTGCATTGTGAGTTTAATTAAATAGAGAAAAATTTATATGCACTTTTTCCGTGGAAATGAAAAAAAAAAGTCTTTTTTGGGTATTTTAAATGAAATGAAATGGATTTATATGCACATGATTATGTTTTGAATTGCGTTAAAAAATTAAAGAAATTTAAATAAATTAATATTAAGCTTAGACATTAGTGGCTAGAATCATGAGAATAGAGAAATGTCACTATAATAGAGAAATATGCAAGATTATCTTATTAAGCACAAATATGCTAATAATCATTTCAAGTCAATAGAGAATGTGTTGTTTTGAATATGGGAAATTAAAATACAATTTTCAACTAAGAAAAATAGCTATGCTGTACTAACCCAACTGCATCATATTAATAACAAGACTGAACTCACCAGAAATTACTGTACTGTTATTTCCATTTTATGAATATTATATTTACAGTAAAATTTTCCATCAGAACTGTATATAGTATCATTACTGTGATTTACAACAGCCTGGTTCCTGCCTATGAAACAGTAGACATTAGCTGTTGTGAAAGGTTTGTGTCGGTTAATAATCTGGCAGGAAATCTACAAGAAATTGACTTTTAATAGTTTTTCTTTTATTAGAATACATTAGAGATCGGCTAAATCCCTAAAGTTGTATGAACCATAATATAAATCAATGACTTCTACGGTGGTGTGAAAATTTCCAGATACCCCATTGATTAAATAACTTATGTTACTTGATGTTTTCTGATCTTTAAGGACTTCTCTAAACCTTAAAATTCTCTTGTGGTTGCCCTTTAGGTGGATTGAACCCATACTGCCAGGTTCCCTCACAGGTTGCAGCAAGCTGTTTGAACTTTTTTGCGCATGGATCCTGTGATCTATCAAATGTACGTCTTTTGGAATTTTCTAACCAAAAAGTTTTTTTCCAAAGCATCCCATTTATTCAAAACAATAACTTGCATCCTAGTAAAATTTATGTAACTAACAAAATTATCTAGCACTAATCTCACCAGGAAGAAAATGAAAAGTATTTTTTGCCATTCTGGTGTTTTCTGGTAGCTGCTCTTTTCTCCCCTCCCTGTACGGGCCCTTTTGTGAGCAGTCCTAAAAACACTACTCCCCTTTTTAGGTATGCTATATCATATTCCTAACTGTTCCTGTTACAGGGACATAAGTAATAGAAGGATTTAAAAAAAAAAAAAAATTACATTGCAGTTGTCATGAAAGAAAGCTTCTTTTAGGTAGCATGCAGAAATAGTTTTTACTTTTGGAGGATTCAGCATATTTTACATAAAATTGTACTGTTAAGAACAAGAAAAAAAACTTAAATGCTGCCAAAAAACCCTGCTAGTGCTGGGGGTTATCTTGATGTAATATAAGTAGTGTTTTTGAAGACCTGATGAATGCACCTAAAGGTTTTTCCCGCGTTTTTGACCCGTTTTTTGTATTTGTATCTGTAACCGAATTACGAGGGCAGGTTTTCGGAATCATCGAAGTCAGGACAAAGAAACGACTCCAACCCAGCTCAAAAAAGGGTTTGTTTTACAAAATTTTTGGAAAAAAGATGGTGAACGACCCCCAAACCAAATTTACAAATACGAAACCTGGGCCCCTTTGCGCACAGCGCGCCGCGAAGTGTACTTTGGATCCCCTGGTAATTTTTCCCAACCCGTGGGTTCGAAAGGCCGATAACCCCTTACCTTCTTAATTTCCCAATCACCAAGGGGCAATTGTGTGTGGGGGATTGCAGGGGCTCGTGGTGCAGCACAGCAGCTTACACAGCTTTAATGGATTTACCCCATTTCCCCCCCCCAAACACACATGTGACACAAATTTCCCCTACGATAACCGGGTTTCAAGTAGCTAAGTGTGATATCAATCTCAAAGCCCTTAACAGGAGGATGTATTTGGGAAACCCCCTTTTTGGCCTTAACTGACCCTAAACAAACTAAACTATATCGGGCCCTTTAAACATTCTGAGCTTGTTGGGTTCAGCATCCCTGAGGTACCTTAAAGATGGCCGCCAATTCTGTTCTCGGTTGCAGACCCTTTTGTGGAGAAGGGTGGTCCGGCTGGACAGCCCTCTCTTCCGGCAGCTTTCCAGGAGTTCTCTCCCCTTTTCCCTCTCTCGAGGGTTTATGGACATCAGGTTTCCCCCCTGCTCTGGAACAACTGCGAATCGTTCCTTTTTAGTCATCTCTGTCTCGTCTGTTCTCCTTGAATCTCAGCAGCTTCTAAAATTGCTGCTTCATGTGGGAGTCTTATCCCAATGCCCCCTCTTTTGCATATTTTGGGAAACGGGGACATAGCGACATCTTGTGGCAAACATAGAATCAAATAAATATTTCACAACTTTTAGCAGGGATTTTCTTGGGAAAACACAGGAGGTGCCCCAACCCACTACCACCCCACTAGAAGCTACCCTCGAAACCCTCCCCACACAAACTTCTTGGCAAGCGTTGGATCTGGGCTCCTCGGGGGCTATGGGCTCGGGGGCTTCAGGCAATCCCTAGGGAAGGGGGTTTTTGGGTTGCCCCATCTCTCCCTGGGTGGCAAGATTGTACAGCTAAAACTTCAGTTGACCCCCGGAAATGGGAAACAGCCCACCATTCTTAAACTGGGGAGGTGCGATGGGGGTAGGTACTTGGGGTGTTTAGGAATTAAAAATCACGCGTTTTTCAACAATTTCTGTGCGATTTCGTGAGGGGGCCCCCGTCCCTATCGGCTCTACCTGTAGACTGGGATGGGGGGGTTTATCCTTTTTTTTTACCAAAAATTTGGGACCCCCCTCCCACCCCCCATCCAACTCCCAGTGGCCTCTTACTCCTAAACCATGACCCGATCCCCTGGGGCAAAACTGTCTCTTGCAAGGCCGGGGTTAGGATTCACCACTTTTTTTCAGACGCTCTCCAACAACCTTGTGCACTATCCCAGTCGGCGGCGGTGTTTCCCGGGGCCCGGGCCGTGGTATGGTCATGTGGTGCTTTTGGGGAGGGCATTTTGAGATCCTCAATCTCTCGAACCGGTCTCCCCAAATCAGCATGTGTGGGTAGTCCCCGGGGTACTTGCACCCTTTTGTTATGGCCCACATCAGCCAGGCAGGTACTAAACCACCTACCCTTTGGCTTCCCTTTAGAGTCCGAGCATTGGAAAAGGGGTGCGGTTAAACCCGCTCACAAGCTCCATTCCCGCGGTGATACGGAAGTAGTAGGGGAACGCTCAATCCCATAAAAGGGTACATTTTGCTCATTATGCCCTGGAAACACCCCCCTTCGTGGGAAGTATCCTTGGGCACCCAAACACCGGGATAAAGTGCTTCCAGCCCGCCCCAGCAGCAGACTCTCCCGTTGATCCTAGTGGGTTACAGCCAGGGCTTACTTAGTAAAATGATCTGATGCCCAAAACAGTACGAATGCCAGGGGCAGAGTCCCCAAATCCGAAACATAATCAATCATCAGGAGCTCTGGGGAGCGATGTCCGGATGGTCTGAACGGGACCCGTGTCAGTGTCTTACAAAAACCCCCAGGTTGACATTTAGGAAAGCTTGTGCTTAATGATCAGGCAGTAACCAGTCGTTAAGCCACTTATAGGTTTTTGTCACTCCCAAAATGGGGCCCCCTCTCTCATGGGCTTCCTGGCAGCCTCTGGTCCTAATGACAGGGGATAACAATTTTTGTGGGTGCTGCAACTCTGATTGTGGGTAGTTTTGTCCGACACGGGAGACCCTGGGAAAACCTCACTTATCCCATGCCTAAACAGTTTTTTTGCCCCTCCGAGTAGCTGGGCCTTCCTCTGGTCGGGGCCACCCCCGAGACCGGACCCCCCCTTCATTTCTGTAAATCGGGGGAACCATCCTGGACCTCTGCCAGTCAGCCAGGGTCTTTTCCCAACCCTTTGGCATCCCAGACCCACCCCCCCTTGAGTGTCCCTGTTGGAAACGCGGGAAAACTGGCTAAAGTCCGGCTTTTCAGTGTCCTTAACTCCTTTTCTGCTGTGGGATGGTAGTCTGACTGGGACCCGAGAAGGCTCGGCATTCCCGTTTTCCCCCCTGCCCCGGCTTAAAGCGGAAATTGATATTTTTAGATGGGTACCCCTCTTCTCTCGGGGTCCAAGCTTAGCGCTCTCCCAAATGCGCCAAAGGGTTGTTGTCGGTCAGACGTCACCTCTGCACCTGTCAGGGATCTGCGAACCTTTCAGTCATGGCCCTCCAGGGGCCCAAAAGTTCCCAAATTAAAGGAGCTATAATTGTCAGGATTTCGCTCCCCGACTCCCACAAGGGGCCGACTGGCAAAGCAATTACTCTCTCTCGCCCCCCCTGGGCCTGGGACAGCAAGCCCCCCCAAACCCATGTGATACCATCAGTATACAACAAAGGGGGTTCGAACCCCGATAGGCCAAATCGGAGCACCCTTTTTTCACGCCTCTTTCACCACTTCAAAAAGCCTCTTGCTGCCGAGGTCCCCACTCAATAGGGCGATTCTTTGGGCCCCCAGGTTCCCCAAATCTCTTTAAGGGGCCTTCCCGATGAGCGAAATGGGGTTTTTAAAAAAATTTGGTAATACCGGCCCGTCCCCGGAATGCCCGCACCTCTCGAGTGCACACGGCCGAGGCCAGTTTTGGACTGCCTCCACCTTTCTGGGGCAGGCTATCCCCCTTCCAAAAGTACCCCACCCCCAAGTACTCATTCGCGCTGGAAAATGGCTTTTTTTGGCTTGATTTAAGCCCCTGATCTCGTAGTCGTTCCCAAACCGCCCCAGTTTTGAAGATGGTCATCAAAAGAATTCCCCAAACCACTACACGTCCAGTAGAGCAGCACTGACTCGAAGTTAAAACCCCAGCAATGCCCATCACCGCTGGAAGTCCTGGGCGTTGGAAAGCCCCCCGGGATCCGATTGAACTGTAGAGTCCCAAGGCGAATGAAAGGTGTCTTTGCCCTATCCCTTTTCAGCATGGTACCTGCAGTATCCGCTGGCCAGGTCGAGGGTCGAAAAAAACTTTGCATGAACCCAGAGCAAAAGGATCTTCAAACCGCGGGAGGGGTAGGGTACGAATGGTTGGGCATTTAGTTCTGTAGTTGAGAACCTGAGACTCCCATCTTTTTTTTCGCACCAAAACACAGGGGCGGCCCAGGGACTTTGACTCCTTTAATCACCCGTTCTACCGTGCTGGCCACCCTGTCTTCTTGGGACATTTTGGGTGGGATTTTCTGTACCGTTTTCTGATGGGCAGGGTGGCCTGGGGGGATTTTGCTCATGGTAGAAACACACCAAGTCTTCATATGTCTCGAGAACGCTTCCCGGGAATTCCCAGAGGGTACTTCCCCAGTGTTTTTGCCCTGGGTCAGGGGCCTGCGGTCAAAAGCCCCAAAACTGACCATAATCACTCGGGCCCTTCCATTCCCCCTGGGGGTTTCCCCTTTTGGGGCGCCCCCCTGCAAGGTCCAGGTGCCTCTTTCGGGCCCTAGCTGATGTCCTTCCCGGGGGGATATCTTTTTCGCAGGGAAAATGGACTTCAGTGTAGGGTTTCGCAGGGAAAGGTCAAAATGTGTCCTGACGTTTAGGCATCTCACGGGTACACATCCCCTCTCCCAGTGAAAGGGCCCGAGCTACCAGTGGCGGTTCTGGACTTTCCTTTGGGGGACTGGTTAACCAAGATTCCCGCCCATTCAATTCCGTTGGGTCCCACCGGCAGCACAATATTTTTTATGTCGGACGGGTCTTGATCGGGGCTTTCGGGTGACACCTTTACGTGCCCCAAGGGTCAACCGGGTGTGGGGCTCTTTGCAGATTTTTCAAGTTAGTAGTCGGCCATTATAAAACATATAACTTTTTTATGAACTTTTTTTTATAAAAAAGGCAAACATACATCGTTTTCCCCGGCAATTTTCAAAAATGCAACTTAGTATAGGATACATATTTTTAGTTGCGGCGGGTCTGCCTTCCTACAAGTCCCTAAGACCTTCCCGGTCTTTAATCCCCCGGGGTTTTCCTAGGGGACGCCAGGGGCTCGGGTACGCCCGTCATACAGCGACGTTTCGAGACGGGAAGTCCTTTCTCAAGGGCCAACGGGTGGAGCATTCCTTTTTAAAGGAATGCACCCCAACAATAAAAACAACGCAATAAAAAAACAACGAGCGCCAATTATTAAAAGAACCCTTAAAGGTAAAAAATTTATTAATCCTTTTGGGCAAGGGAACCTAGAGGTATCCAAAAGGCCTCCTGCCCAAAAGTTTTTCTAAAAATTTCGTGGCCCAAATAACCCTTTCCAGTATACACATTTTTAAATTTGGATAAACTATGTCGCTCATTACCCAGTGGGGGAGGAGGTTTTTCCCCCTTTTTTTTGCCCTCTCTTATGGTACCCTTTTTTAAAATATTTGGGGGGAAACCGATCTATGTTTATTAAGGCGAATTTTTACCTGCCAGGGTTTGCCCTATGTACGTCTTCCCCATGGGCTTTTAATCATGGGAAACCCCATTATGGGTTTTCACATGTATGGAAGCCGGATTTTAAACCCCGGGGCCTTTTTTAGGATGTGAAAAATGGTCCCTTTTTTTAAAAAGAGGAAAAATTTTGGCGTGTAGGCACAAAGGGGCCAGACCGTTGGATTTTATACCCCATCTAATCTACTTTTTTTTTGCAAAATTTTGGATCTATTAAGTTGGCCCAAGGTTTTTTTCCTTTTCCCAAAAAACCCTTTAGGGGTCTTTTTAAACAGATTTTC
Source organism: Phyllomedusa bahiana (assembly GCA_025379985.1). Classification (NCBI taxonomy): domain Eukaryota; kingdom Metazoa; phylum Chordata; class Amphibia; order Anura; family Hylidae; genus Phyllomedusa; species Phyllomedusa bahiana. The sequence continues at coordinate 7,595 of JAODAL010072301.1, forward strand.
CAAATTTGGGACGGTTGTAGTTTTTCCAATTTTTTTAAAATAGATTTTTTTAAATTTAAAAATTTTAAAAGGGCACATATGTAATATATAAGCGTATCGCTTATCTCCCTTTTTAACTTAGTTTTTTAAAAAGATCCATGCGAGGGATACCCGAACTTCAAATCCCATTTTAACTTCGCCCTTTTTTTTTAACCACGCTCAACAAATTTTTTTTTTAAAAAGTTTTTCCATATTTGTTAAATATTGTTCATCGTTTGAACAAATTCGTCTGGCCCGTATAAATTGCGATCTACAAATGCCTTTAAAAGTTTGTGGGGCATGCTGGCTATTTTTGTGTAGCAAGTTGTTGCATTTTGTAAAAAGAGTGGTGCTAAGTGTATTACTACTATTATCTTTTTTCAATAATAATAGTAGTAATACACTTAGCAGGTGCACCACTTTGGTACACCCCCCTTGTGCCTCTTCCAACAGCGAGAATATTTTCTCCAGGGTGTCCCTTTCAGACTCGGGTCGCACCATTATGTCCGCCTAACGTTCCCCCCCAAAGGGCCCCAGGGATCTCTGCCCCCAGTTCAGGAGCAAAGTTACATATTTTAACTGCGCTACGCACCCTTTCTGTCCAGTCCTGCAGTGTCATGTTTTTCCCGTCAAATTTGGGGAGGGATTGCAATAGTGGCCCTAAAGGGACATAACTCACTTGAGCGGGTACTGTAGGGGCACCCTGAGCTTGGCTCTGGGCCGGCGCCATTGACGCCGGGGGAAGATCTCCCGCCGCAGCTGCGTCCATAACGATCGCTGTATCCTGCCGACTACGCCAAGTTGTAAACCGAGTACCGAGGGCTGGTTTTCCGGAATACAGCGAAGTCACGGACAAAGAACACGACTCCAACACCAGCTCAACAACGGGTTGTTTTACTGAATTTTCTGGAACAAGATGGTGAACAGATCCCCCAAACACAAATTTACAAATACATATCCTGGGCCCCCTGTGTACACAGCGCGCCGCCAGAAGTGTACTCTCTGGTTTGCCTGGTAATTTTTACCTAACCGTGGGGTTCGGAAAGGCCGATAACCCCTTACCTTCTTAATACGTAATCACCAACGGGAGCAATTGTGTGTGGTGGCAGTTGCAGGGGCTCGTGGTTGCAGCCCCATCAGCTTTACACAGCTTTTATGGATTTATCCACTTCCCTCCCAAACACACATGTGACACAAACTTTCCCTCACAGATGAACCGGTTCAAGTAGCTAACGGTGTGATATCAAACTCTCAAAGTCCTGAACAAGAGGATGTATTTGGGAAACCCTCCTTTGGCCTGTAACTGAGCCTAAACTAACTAAACTAATATCAGGCCTTCTCACAGCTCTGAGCTCGTTGGCGTGCACGCATCCGCTGAGGTACCTTAAAGATGGCCAACAATTCCTGTTCTCAGGTGCAGATCCTTGTGGATGAAGTGGATGGTCCGGCTGCAGACAGTCTTCTCTATCCTGGCAGCTTGTCCTTCTTGTCCAGGAGTTATCTCTCTCTCTCTCTGCGATGGTGTCTGTATGGACAGTCAGGCTCTCCCCTGTCTCTGGAACAACTGCGAATCATGCTTCCTTTTTAGCTCAGTCTCTGTCTCAGTCTGTTCTCCTCTGAATCTCAGCAGCTTCTAAAATGGCTGCTTCATGTGGCAGTCTGATACCAGTCCCTCATTTGCATATTTTTGGAAACTGGACATAGCGACATCTTTTGGCCCAAACAGTAGAATACAAATAAATATTTCACAACTGTTTTTGCATGGGATTTTACTTGGAAAACACAGGGAGGCTGTCCCACTATCCCACATATCCAACACATATGTGACACGCAGCTGCATGTTTGGATTGTGCTGGATGCAGCAGGATCGCACCCTTTAGTTTTAAATAGGGCTCCTGTTGTGTCTTTTGGACCAAGAATTGACATGTCAATTCTTGGAATGGATAAGAAAGATGGATCCCAAAGACGCAATGAGACACAAATCGGCAAACACTCGTGTGAACACCGATGCGTATTTCAAAGTAAAAGCAATGTAACTCACATTGCACATTATTTGATGCATGTTTGGGTTTGTTTCGGGTCTGACAGATGGATCCAAATACGTATCTAAAAACTTATGTTCAAACAGACTCAACATGCCATGTGAACATACCCTAAGGGTTAAAGTATTTCACAGTAGATATGTAAGATTAGAGACTTAGAAGCAAGCTCTATCCTGCTGATAAGATACATCAGAGAGTGAAGTTACCCGCCCAGCCATGGCTAGAGCAGAGAGAGGTCATCAATACCCTATTAGGAGAAAAAAAACTAAGTTGGAATAGCAATGTATTTGGTATTAATATTTATGTATCATGCCTGTAATTTAAAGCTTAAATTTAAAGAGATAGGATTATTCCTTTACTATTCTTTTTAAAAGGTATTTCTATCTGTCTTTTTTTTGCCAGAAGGAAATTGATTGCTGGCATGCATACTCATCTCTATTCACCTCTATGGTAGTTCCCAACAAAGCTGAACCAAAATGCTATGATATCTTAGGAACGTCATAGAGGTGAAGAGAGAGGCATCATATAGGTCCCCCCAACTGAACAACTGTTCCCATTTTATTGGATATATTTCTAAATCTGCAAAAAGTTATTTGCATTTATTTACACCAGTCATTAAAATCCATGTTATGTTCAAACCTCATAATTTATTGATCCTTACTAAGAGGGGAAATAGTATTACAGTAAGACACTGTGGGTCATTGTAATAGCATTGCACCAGGGCCATCTTTGCCGGCAATGCATATCAGGCTGCCATTCACCGGGTTTCATTTATAAAAAAAAAAAACCTGGCTACCGCGCTGGGAGAGCTCTACGTCCGTGGTCACAGTGTCAGACCTGGGGCCTCTGGTAAGCCCCAGGTCTGACAAAGCAGGGTCTGCCACGGCCCCGTAGCGCTGATGGACCTCCACGACCACGTGATGCTCAGATGGGCAGCGGCGGGATGTAGTTACCTCATCGCGCCACTGCCTCTCCCTGGCCGCGCAGCTGTCGTAGGCTGTGCGGCCAAGGACCTGCCAGAGGAGCGTCCCAGCACTGGCCGTGTGATGACATCATCACGCCACCAGTGATGGGCAGAAGTGGAACACGCTGGGAAAGACTTAAGGTGAGTATTATCTCTATACTGCCTGTGGGGACCTACATATATATACCTGCCTGCCTGTGGGGACCTATATCTATATACCTATATATACATACATATATACCCGCCTGACGGAGGGGGCATATATCTATATACCTGCCTAACTGACAGGACCTATACAGCTTCCTATCTGAGGGGACCTATACACTTACCTAACTGAGGGGACTTATGCACCTACCTAACTGAGGGGACTTATATACCTATAAGTAAAGATTTGCTGGAAAAGTGAGGATTCTAAGATATTTGTGTCCAAATCTGCCGGGACGAGTGTTGGCTGGGAGAAGTCAGCATGAACGTGTGGACCAGATGGAGAAGAAAATGGAATGCGAACGACTCATCGGAGAAACGTCAACTGTGAGTCACTAAATGTGCCTGAAGTGTAATCTCTTATATGTGTACAAAGTGTAATGGTTTATATTCAGAAATGGTGTGGCGGTATCATTCAGTCACTATGTGGTGGTGATATGTGGTCTAGTGTTGTAATGTTATTCAGATACTATGTGGTGGTGATATGAGATCATGGCGTGGCAGCATTATTCAGTCACTTTGTGGTGATGATATGTGGTGGTATTATTCAGTCACTAAGTGGTGGTGACATGTGGTCATGGTGTTGTGGTATTGTTCAGTCAACTGTCTGCTGAGCACCTGTGTACACTGCTATCTACCACTATATGGTCACTGTATAGTGGAAATATGGCAGAGGGATGGAATAAGCGGCCGTCACATCCCTCGTATTAATTATTCTGCGGCCCCGCTTCCCGACGTCATCTTCCTGCTTTGTGCCAATGTCGTCAGCACTTTGCGGTAACTAAGGTTATTTCAGTCACAATTTGGGCACTTAGTCTCCATAAGGTTCACCATCACTTCCCTATGCACACCTTTATGTCTTCATGGGAACATTTTACAAACAAACAGAGTATGTACTCTGATCTTGCAGTTATTTGTCACTCCCTCCCATCTGTCCACTAGCTATTGCTAAGATAAATTTGGATTTGATACTCGTTTTTAATATTCTATGAGAAAAAAAAGTTTAAGTTAAGTCTATGTATATTTATGTGCATGTAAAGAGGATAAGCACAATTCAGTTTCATGTTTTCATGTTTTACTTCTCAGAATACTCATGGTTCATCTGTGGACTCTTTATTTTTTTAATGCCTCAAAATATATTTTCTTAGCCATACTATTCTAACTACTTGGGTTTAGAGACATGCCTCATAGAATCAGGCTTGAGATAAAATCACACTATTAAAATTTTCATTACTTTGTTCAACTGCGAAGAGATAGCTCTGCATGTCTTACTATATATTTCCATAATTCTTATAAGAGGGTTTGTAGCGAACAAAAATAGCTTTCTTAAATAAACTCATGAGCAAAGTAATTATGTGTTTTTCCTTGAGATGTAACATACACTTCTACATATTTCCATTTTCAAGTTATGAAAGTAGCAGAAAGGGTTTCTAGTAAAGGTTAATTAAATTGTACCCAATAAAGGGTAGATTGGTAAGAATAAAAACATTCAAAACGTATTAACTAGAAACTGATTATCAATTTATTAGTTGAATCACATAAAAAAACAACATAGTCTAAATTTTTATAAAAACGAATAGCTTGCAGCAAAAAAAATTGATGAGAGTTTGAAAAGTTTGGTATCCATCCCACCAGTATAGTATTTTGAATCATTTATTTTTTTTTAAATGTTCTTTGTAAGGGTGGGCGAATTGATTCTAACGAAGTGGAATTCGTTTAGAATTTCAAAGGAAAACTTCGGTTTGGAACGAAGTCGAACTTTGGGGTACTTCGGTGGAACGAAGTGTTTCTTTTGATTGAAAAATGGCTGTGAGCACATTTGGGGCTACATGGGGCAAAGCACTCTGGGAGGAAGAAGGGCATAGCCTGCATGACATGTGCAGATCTGAAGCTAATCAGAGACCGGCGGATTCTGTGACGTCACCGCACTATATAAGTTTCCGGGGGCGACGCCGGGAGCTCAACACTCCTCTCACTGTGCTCATCAGGGAAGGTGCTGCCGCGGCTGATAGCTCTTACTGAAGAATTGATTTTTATATAGCGATTTCTGTGGGGTGTCTCAGCTTGTCTCAGAGACTGTTCTCTTAATGTTGTATTTCTAATTTTTTTGGGGTATTGGATCTGAATCCAGTGTGCGTCCACTGCAGCTGCATATACATTCAATACCAAGTGGGATCTAAGCCAGTTCCTGTTGTATTCATTTAAAGAAAAAAGCGTTTTTTACATACAAATACCACTTCATTTTTGGCTGTCAATTCTATTGCGCAATTTACATCCAGGGGTTAATTTAAGCGTTGTTTTTCTGGTGTGCTGACCCCAAGAAACCGTCTTTTTTCAACGCCAAAATATAAAATTTTCCTGTAGCCTGATTCACAAGCAAAGGTTTAAAATTTAAAAGTAACTCCCCTTTTTTGTGTTGCGTAGAAAAAAACGCAATTGTAACACGCTAAAAAAAGCTACTATTTTGTGCGGGTCAATTCTTTGGCGCAATTTACATCCAGGGGTTTTTAAATTTAAACGTTGTTTTGCTGGTGTGCTGACCCCCAAAAAACCGTCTTTTTCAACGCCAAAATATATAATTTTTCCTGTACCGATTTTAAAAAGCAAAGGGTTTAAATTTCAACTTTATCTCTTGTTGTGTGGCGTAGGGAAAAAAACGCAAATTTTAACACCTACAAAGCTAATATTTTTGTGCGGCCCCAATTCCCTTTTTTGCAATTTTTCAACCAGGGGGTTTTAAATTTAAGCGTTTTTATTGCTGGGGTTCTGACAAAAATAAAACCCTCTTTTTCAACGGGCCCAAAAATATAAAAATTTTTTCCTGAAACCTAATTTTACAAGCAAAGGTTAATTACAACTGTATCTCTTGTTGTGTGGGGGTGGAAAGACGCAATTGTAACACGCTACAAACTACATTTTAAAGGGGCTCAATTTTTTGGCCAATTTACAACCAGGGGGTTTAAATTTAAACCGGGGTTTTTTCGGTTGGGGCTGACCCCAAGAAACCGTCCTTTTTTTAACGCCAAAATATAAAAAATTTTTCCTTTAGCCCTAAATTTAAAGCAAAAAGGGTTTAAATTTCAACGTAAACCCCTTTTTGGGGGCGTAGAAAGCAAGCAAATGTTAAAAACGCTACAAAGCAACAAATTTTTTTTGGGGGTCAAATTTTTTGGCGCAATTTTAAAATCCAGGTGTTAATTAACGTTGTTTTGCTGGGGTCGCCAAAAAAAAAACCGTCCTTTTTTTAATGCCAAAATAAAAATTTTTTTCCCGTACCTATTCACAAGCAAAGGTTAATTTCAACTGTATCTCTTTTGTGTGGCGTAGAAAACACGGGAATTGTAACACCTACAAAGCTCTATTTTGTGGGGGCCAATTCTTTGGCCGGGAATTTTCATCCAGGGGGTTTAAATTTAACGTTGTTTTTCTGGGGTTTTCTGAAAAAAACCCCCAAAAAACCCCTCTTTTTTAACGCCAAAAAATATACATTTTTTCCCGTAGCCCCAATTCACAAACAAAGTTTTAAATTTAAAAAAGTATCTCTTGTTGTTTGGGGAAAAAAACACGCAATTGTAAACCCCCTACAAAGGGTTTTTTTTTTTTTTTTTTTTTTCTAATTTTGGGGGCCAATTCTTTTGGGGCCAAATTTACATCCCGGGGTTTTAAAAAAAGCATTGTTTTTCTGGGGTCTGACCCCCAAGAAAACCCTCTTTTTCAAAGCCAAAATATAAAAAATTTTTCCTGTAGCCTAATTCACAAAATAGTGTTTTAGCATTGCGGGCTATCGAATCGATCGAAGTCGATATCCCGGGCCCCAAACGTAAGGTTTTTCGATAGTGAGCATCAATTTTGACATTACCATTAAAAATTTTATGGGGGAGCAAAAACACCTTCAAATTTTTACAACCCCAAAAAAGGCTGAGAACTGAAATTAACATCCACAACAGTCAAATTGGGTACGGCAAAATCTTAGGCCAACACACAAAAGGGTTAAAAAAATTTACAGAAAAAAAGTCACAAACCATTCCTAACCCTGTCTTTTACCCCCAGCCTGACCCCCAAAAACCCGCATCACCCACAAATTAAAAAGGGCCCCGAAAGGCATAAAGATTTTAAACCTCAAACTTTCCCTTTAACTGGACATTGAATATCCCCGTCCTGGAAAACCCGCAGACCCCCAAAACCCGCAAGACCCCCACAAATTTTAAAAAATGCCCCAAAAAAGGGGGTTTTTTTTCAACCAAACCCTTTTATTGAACTGGCCTAACTATATTTTGTCCCCGTACCGCAAAAACTGACCATTAAACCTGCCCGACCCACAGTTTTTTAAAAATGCCGGAAAA
>JAODAL010072302.1:0-15165 GCA_025379985.1 Phyllomedusa bahiana
ACCACCTTTTTAGTTTCCTGAACATTGACTATACCTTTCCGGCCACAGCAGACCCAGGGCCGAGTTAAGTGGGTGGGTGAAAGCCCGGGCTGGCTCCTCATCTATTAACACGCGGGTTAAAAATGCCTGATGACGCAGCAACGAAAACTGTCGTGCTGAAGCAGAGTGCGGAAGCGGAAGTGTGAGAACTCCAGCCTTCCTCTGTACACAGTCAATACCTGGTAGCGCTTGCCCCTCCGTATGAGTGTGACCAATTGAGCTTCACTTGAAATACTGGTGGTTAACGCTCCTGTTACACCCAGTGCCCTTTATCTTGGCATTCTTTTTCTCATTTTTACTCAACGTGCTGGAGGAAATGGTCTCTGTACTTTGTTCTCTGTCCGTGCTCCATACTCCATGTCCTCTGAATAACCTACATCTGGTCAAGTCTTCCTGTACCTCCCTTGTACAATTCAGAGGAATTTTTTAACAGCTATTTTGTACATGCAAGTTTTTAGTACTTTAATTCTAGAAAACACATTTTTAAAATAGGATGGAATCCCACCATGTCTTTGTTTCTCTTTTTTTCATTGTAATTAAATGGGTTGTCTCAATACAGGGATTGATAGCTATGTTAAAGATCTTGCAAAAACAAGTCATTTTGCAATATGTGTCCATTAACAGTATCCTACCTATTCCTGTTTCTGACAGCACCACACCCTTGAGCCACTCTGACAATTGTGAAGAACAAATGTTTGTTAGAAACAACATTTTTTAGAATAGGACCTGTAGTATAGCTGCATGTCACAGCAAAATGCCCCCAAAAATTCAAAGCATGACCCTGAGCCACTTTGGTCAATTGTGAAGAACAAATGTCTGTTAGAAACAACATTTTTTTATAATAGGAGCTGTAGTATTGCTGCATTCAAAGCAAAATGACCCAAAAATTATAAAAATGACTTCTCAGCCACTGTAAAAATTGTGAGGGAGAAATGCCACTATGAAGCCACATTTCTGTACAAAGGACCATGATATTGCTGTATCTCACAGCTACAATGACCCCAAAAAAATTATATATGCTTATAAAAATTGTGAGGGAGAAATGCCACTTGAAGCACATTCTGTTCCTAAAGACCATAATTATAGCTGTATCTCACAGCAACATGACCCCAAAAATTATAAAAATGACTTCTCAGCCACTGTTAAAAATTGTGAGGGAGAAATGCCACTTAGAAGCCACATTTCTGTTCCAAAGGACCATAATTATAGCCGTATCTCACAGCAACATGACCCCAAAAAATTATAAATATGACTTCTCAGCCACTATTAAAAATTGTGAGGAAGAAATGCCACTTAGAAGTCTATTTTCTGTTCCAAAGGACCATGATTATTGCTGTATCTCACAGCAACATGACCTCAAAACCATTGACAATGCGAAAACTTCTTAAGATAAGAGTAAGGAAATGGAATACGGTGTTGTCATGAAACCTTGCTGTCTTTTACAGTCTCCTCACAGCAAAACCAGCAAAATGAACTGTTGGAAAAGAGAATAAAAATTGCAGTAAGAAATGATCATTTTAAAAAAAAGTTTTCAAGAGGACCATTTCTGTTTGAAAAGGAATGTGAAGTAGACTGGCAACTAATCGTGACCTCGCAATTGGGCCACAACATCATCAGAGATCCATGCCTGATTCATCTTGATGAAAGTCAAACGATCCACATTACTGTGGAAAGCCGGATGCGTTTGTCTGTAATGACTCCTCCACTGTGCTGAAGGTCCGCTCAGATATGACGCTGGCTGCTGGCAGGACAACACCTCTATGGCGTGACGAGCCAGCTCGGGCCATTCGTCCATTTTGGATACCCAGAAGTCTATTTGGGGGTTTCCCGGAACACATGCAAAAACATCGGTGTTGAGACGCAGATAGTCGTGCACCATGATCTTAACTGATCTCTGTGTGTTGGATCTGAGCCCTGCATTGCATGCGTCGTTGAGGTGGTAAACAAATATAGCCAGAGGTCACCCATTAGGCATCTGCAACATTGCCTGCTGCTGCAGCAACGACTACTTGGCACTCTACTGCTCACACTTCGCTGAAGTTGTTTCCACCGTGACATTTGGGAACGTGAAGCAGACGCAACAGATGTCTCCATTGATCAATCAGCAAGGTCTCCATTTCCTGCATTTTACTCTCTATATTGGTGGGTGGAAGGAAAGTGCTGATTTTTGTTTTGTACCGGGATCCAGGAGGGTGGCCACCCAGTAACTGTTGTTCATTTTGATGGCCTTAATGCGAGATCATGTGGAGGAAATGGAGCATCCAAGCACTCATGTGAGAGATGGAGCCTTGATTTCCCAAGCCTCTGGGTCGGGGGCACTAGCAAACTGATCTTCCTCATCTTCCTCCTCCGCCTCAAATTCGCGCCAACCTCTTTCCAAGGCAGGACGTCGTAACAACGTGTCTAGGAATACCTCCTCCTCCTCCTCCTCCGCTGCCTCCGGCACAGCTTCAACACAGCCCTGACTTGCCTGAGATGATGCACCCTGAGAGCTGATGCGCCACCTTGCACTAGCTCTGGACCCCGAACCACTGCCTAATGAAGACCGATGAAATTGTAAAACTGTCGGGCCTTGTGGATTTTGACGGAGAGAAAGGCTCCGTGTCCGCATCTGTGTCCGTCTCCTCCTCCGTCGCTGGCGGACCTGTTGTTTCAGAGTGTCCAACGATCGTTCCAGAACTAAGATCACCCACAATGCTCATGCTGACAAGGCATTGTCCGCACTGACCATTTTGGTGGCTTCTTCAAAACTGGCAAGATGGTGCAGAGCTCTTCACCTGCCTCCACTCTCGGTGGTACAACACACCGAGGTCCGTACCCGCTGCTTGTCAGGCCATGTGTCACTTCGTACTGCGTAATGGCATTGCGCTGCTGCCACAATCGCTGGAGCATGTGGAGGTGTGAATTCCAGCGTGTTGCCACGTCAACAATGAGACGGTTGACGGGGAGGCCGAGCTGACGCTGCAACGCAGCCCAGGCGGGACGAAGCAGGGTGCGAACGGCGGAAGTGCGAACTCAGACCTCGAGCCTTCTTCAGCAGCAGTCCAGACCGGGTAGCTCTTTAGAATTTCTGGACGACAAGGTTCATGACATGTGCCAGGCAAGGGATGTGCTCCAGCCTACCGATCTTAAGGGCGGCCAGCAGATTTCGCCCGTTATCGCACACCACCTTGCCTGGCACAAGGTTCTTGTCACCCAGCCAGCGCTCGGTCTCGTTGCTTAGAGCCGTCCACAGCTCCTGACCTGTTTGTGGACGGTCTCCAAGGCAGATTAATTTCAACACGGCCTGGTGTCTCTGGGCACGTGATGCCACCAGAAGACCTTGGGGGAAAGAGCCCTGCACCATCCCTGCGGTTTTGAAGAGCGTGCGCCGAGCCTGAGAGCCACCGTCACCCCCAGAGACATCCACCCAGCTCACCCAGTGAGCTGTCACAGAGATCAGAAGCGGCTTTTTGGCCATGCTTATTAGTCCACGTTTCTGTGGTCAGTATGACTTTTTCCGCACATACACCAGACAACGCGCATTGAAATTTTTAGATGACGAAACGTGGCTGCCTAGGGCAGGGACGGCTATTCCTGGCAAAGAAATGCCTCGCTCGGCAACTGGGTATTTGGGGGCAGGGCAAGGGCCATGAAGTGGCGGAAGCCCATGCTTAGTCCACCATACGGAAAGGCAACATTTCCAAGGGCCAAAAGCCATGAAATGCCGACATTCAGTCTTTTGGTTTGGATGGTTGGGTAAAAAGGGTTTTGGGGTTGGGTGTATTCCTCTGCTCCCAAACCTGGAAGACAGAAGGCTGGCCAGCTAAGACTGTGGCTTCTGAACGCATGCAGTCGTCAAACTGGCGGAAGGAGAAGGGGTAGGATGGGGGTCACTGGTGGTGCTGATGTACTACGGGGCGACGGTGGAGGCTGAAGCTGAGGGCTGATCCCTATCATGACTCAGTGGAGGACATGGGCAGCTGAGGAACGCTTGGTGGAGGCGGAGAGGAGAGGCGGAGACAGAGGGTGTGACATTGAGTTGGAGGCCCGGGGCGTCGGTCTTGGCCTGTTTTGGCCAAGGTGTTGCGCTTCCATTTCAACTCATGCATTCGCTGCATGTGACTAGACAGTTGGTGGTGGTTAACCCCCTAAGATTCTTGCCTCTACTTATGCTTTTACGGCAAAGGCTGCATATGACATCGCTGGGTGAATCAGAGGCATTCTCAACAGAAAGGCCCTTGGGGTGAGTCTAAATCAGCTTGAGAGGTCCTGACTTTTTTTGACGGGTCGATAAAGAGCGATGAGCGGGGTTTGCGCTGACCGTGGCTTGGGCGGAAATCAATATCGATGCTGGACTTCTGCGACCATGCCCCTCTTCCCCCTTTTTGAGGCGGACCCGTACTGATACTGACCCCATCGTCTTCCTCCTCGTCCGTGATGAAGTCGCTCGCCAACAAATTCTGCGAAAATACCACGTTGGATCCCAAGGTCGTCATCATCATCATCACACTAGGTGACTTGGTCGTCCTTGACCATTCTGCATCCAGGAGCTGCGGCTACAAGCAAGAGGTACTGCCAAAGGTGTTGCCGTGGACCGCGCCGGATTTTAGCCGTGACGTCTTCCTTCTCCTCCTCTGAATGCATCATATCTTGGCGTCATAGCATGAAGAAAATCATCTCTTCTTTGGCCTCTTGATCTTTTAACATGCCGTTCTGACCCCAACCGCATTTTGTCATCAAAAGAGTTCCTTCAGAAAATGGATTATCCACATGGGGGTACACGAGTTGACATTTGGGCTGCTTCATGTTGTACGGATTCTTATGATGCTGATTAAGACATTTGTGTGCCGGTGACTGGGGAATGACGAGGATGTAATGACCTGCTGGATGCAGGTGCAGTTTTAGACCCTACTGAACGGACGATGATTGGCAACTGCTGTTCGTTTACTGAGATTGCTCACACTATGGCCCTGACCCAGCGAGACAGGCCTGACGGTCCTGCAAACTGACGATCCCTGTCGATGCGATGTTGTCGCCAGCACTGGAAGAGGCACCTTCTCGTCGTACCTCTACCGCCATGTCCTACCCCCTTCTCTTATGCTCGCGTTACCACCTGCAATTCGTCTCCAAGTGATCAGGAAATCGTAAAAAAGTTGATAAGGTATGGAAGAGTTTTGAAAGTTCTCTAATTAAAAGAGTGTGCAGGCAAATCACAGTCAATTCTCAAATCCCTCAAATCAAACAAATATTGCTGTATTCAAATTTAAAAAACAAAGTAGCTCCAAATGAACAATCTTGACTGACCAAGTAAGTGAAAAAAACTACCTGTCTGAAATGTAAAGTATCGGGATAATAAAATATTGTATTAGTGGTATCCCCCTAACAATTCACCTGGGTGACTACTAAATGTGCGTGTTTCAAATATAAACTACAACTAGCTCTATGACAAAGCTGACTGTACCAATAAAGTGAAAAAAACACCGTCTGAAATGTATACCTGGATAATAATAGGTATTTTTATGGCACCTATTCAATTCACCTGTGGTGACCTACTAAATTGCTGTAATCAAAATTTTTGTAACTACAAAGTAGCTCTAGAACAAAGCTAGACTGACCAAAAGTCAAAAAAAAAAAACACCTGTCTGAAATGTATACGGGATAAAGATAGGTAGGTAATTTTTTGTGCACCTATCAATTCACCTGTGTGTGACTACTAAATTGCTGTTTTCAAAATTAAACTGCAAAGTAAGATCTATCAACAAAGCTTACTTGACCAAGAAGTGAAAAAAAACCAACCTTTCTGAAATGTAAGCGATATTAAAAGGTATTTTTTGCACCTTTCAAGTTTCACCTGTGGTGACTACAGAAATTGCTGTATTCAATTTTAAAACTGCAAAGTATCTCTATCAACTGAAGGCTGTACCTAGCACCGCAAAAGTGAAAAGAACACTTATCTTGAAATGTATTCAGATAATAAAAGGTATTTTTGCACCTTTCAATTCACCTGTGGTGGACTACAAAATTGCTGTCTTTCACAATGTAACTGCAAAGTACTCAAGTCAACAAAGCTGTACAGCAACCAAAGTGTGAAAAAACACGTATCTAAATGTTATTTCGGGTATAATAAAAGGAATTATTTGCACCTTTCAATTCACCTGTGGTTACTACAAAATGCTTGTATTCACATTTAAGTTGCAAGGAGCCTCAAATGAACAAAGCCTAGTAGTGCGCCAAAGTGAAAAAACACATATCTGAAATGTATTCGGGATAATAAAAGGTATTTTTGGCACCTTTTCAATTCACCTTGGTGACTACATAAATTGCTGTATTCACATTTCTAAGTGCAAGGTGCCTGCATTGAACAAAGCCTGTAGTGCGCCAAAGTGAAAAAACATGTATCTAAATGTAAATCGGGATAATAAAAGGAATTTTGTGCACTTTCAATCACCTGTGGTTACTATACAAAATTGAAGTAGTTCACAATTAAGTGCAAGTTTGCCCTAAAAAACGAAAAAAAGCACTTAACAAAGCAGTAGCGCCAAAGTGCAAAAACACGTATCTGAAATGTATTCTGGCATAATAAAAGGTATTTTTGGCACCTTTCAATTCACTTGGGGGTGGTGACTACAAAATTGCTGGTATCACATTTAGAGCTGCAAAGTATCTCTATCAACAAAGCTTGACGTGACCATCAAGTGAAAAAACACCTGTCGAAAATGTCTTCATGATAGAGAAAAGGTATTTTTTGTTTGGCACCTAGCAATTCACTGGTGTGACTACTAAATTGCTGTATTTCAAATTTAACTGCAAATAGATCTATCAACAAAGCTTGAACTGACCAAGAAGTGAAAAAAATACATGTCTGAAATGTAAAACGGGATATTAAAAGGTATTTTTGGCCACCTATCATTACACCTGTGGTGACTACAAAGTTGCTGGGGTTCTAAATTTAACTGCAAGGTTTGCTCTATCAACACATGCTGCCTGCGCCAAAGTGAAAAAAACAGACGTTATCGATATGTGTACTAAAATAAAAGGAATTTTTTGGCACCTTAATCAACCTGTGGTGACTACAAAGTTGCTGGATTCAATTTAACTGCAAAGTAATCTATCAACAAATCTTGACTGACCAAAAGTGAAAAAAAATCCCCTTTCTGAAATGTATAGCCTGGATATTAAAAGGTATTTTTGGCACCAATCTTACACCTGTGGTGACTACAAAAGTTGCTGTGATTCAAATTAGAACTGCAAGGTGGGCCACTATCAACACAGCTGGCCCTGCGCCAAAGTGGAAAAAAACACTATCTGAAATTTATACTGATTAATGAAGAAGGTATTTTTTTGGCACCTTTCAACCTTGTGGTGACTACAAAGTTGCCTGGAATCAAATATTAACTGCAAAGTAGATCTATCAACAAAGCTTGACTGACCAAAAAAAAAATGAATAAAACACTTATCTGAAATGTATTGCGGATAATGAAAAAGGTATTTTTGCACCTTTCAATTCCCTCTGTGGTGACGACAAAATTGGCTGTATTCACATTTAACTGCAAAGTAGCTCTATCAAAAAAAGCTGTTACTGCACAAAAGTGAAAAAACACGTATCTGAAATGTATTCGTATAATAAAAGGTATTTTTGGCACCTTTCAATTCACCGCTGTGTGGACTACAAAATTTGCTGTATTCAATGATAAAGGTGCAAGGTGCCTCAAGTGAACACAGCTGTAGTGCACCCAAATTGAAAAAGCAAGTATCTGAAAATGTATACTTCGTATAATAAAAGGTATTTTTTTGGAACCTCCGTTTCAATTCACCTGTGGTGACTACAAAATTGCTGTATTCACATTTAAACTGCAAAGTATCTCTATCAACAAAAAAAAAAAAAAAAAAGCTTGACTGCCAAAAGTGGAAAAAACACCGTCCTGAAATGAATACGGGATATATAGTAGGTGTTTTTTTGGCACCTATCAAATCACCTGTGGTGACTACTAAATGCTGTATTCCAAATTTTTAACTGCTGAATTAGGATCTATCAACAAAGCCTTGACTGACCGAAAGTGAAAAAAACACCTTCTGAAATGTATGACGGATATTAAAAGGTATTTTTGGCACCTTTCCAATTCATCGGCTGTGGTGACGTCACAGAAATTGCTGTATTCACATTTAACTGCAAAGTACTCTATCAACAAAGCTGTACTGCACCAAACAGTGAAAAACAACACGTAACTTAAATGTATTCAGATAAAAAAGTTATTTTTTGGCACCTTTCAATTCACCTTTGGATGACTACAAAAATGCAGTAATTCACATTTAATCTGCAAAGTAGCTCTATCAACAAATCTGTACTGCACCCCCAAAAGTGAAAAAACACGTATCTGAAAATGTATTCGGATAATAAAAGTATTTTTTGGCACCTTTCAAATCACACTGTATGACAATCAAAATTGCTGTATTGCACATTTAAACAGCCAAAGTATTAGCTCTATCAACAAATCTGTACTGCTCCAAATTGAAAAAACACGTATCTGAAATGTAGTCGGATAATAAAGGGTATTGTTTGGCACCTCTCAATGCACCTGTGTGACTACAAAATTGCTAAGTTCATAACAATTAAGTGTCAATGTGTGCCTCAATGAACAAATGCTGTAGTGCGCCAAAGTGAAAAAACACTATCATAAATGTATTTGTGGTTAGATAAATAGGTATTTTTGGCACCTTTCAATTCACGTCTGGTGGTGACTAACAAAATTTGCTGTAATACACATTTAAGTGCCAAGGTGCCTCAAATGAACAAAGCTGTATTGCGCCAAAGTGAATAAAACCCGATCTGAATGTATCGGATAATAAAAGGTATTTTAGTCACCCTTCAATTCACGTCTGTTGGTGGACTACAAAATTGCGTGTATTCAAATTTAGAGTGCACAGTTGCCTCAAGTGACCAAATGCTGTAGTCTGCCAAAGGAACAAACACGTATCTTTAAATGTATTCGGATAATAAAAGTTATTTTTTTGGCACCTTTCAAGTCACCTGTGGTGATTACAGTTAGGAATTGCTGTATTCACATTTAAAATGCAAAGGTAGCTCTATCAACGAAACTGTACTGTGGCCAAAGTGAAAAAACACTTATCTGAAATGTATTCGTAATAATGAAAGTTATTTTTTGGCACCGTGTATTCAACCTGTTCTGACTACAACATTGAGCTGGATTCTAATTTAACTGCATAGGGTGCTATATCAATCAAAGCTGGAATGGGGCAAAAGTAGAAAAAGAACTCCTATCTGAAATGTATACTGATAATAAAATGGAGTTTTTGCACCTAACAAAGAGACCTGCAGTTACCAGAAAAGATTGTATCCTAATATTCGTTCAGGCTGCCCAATATTCAGTGAAATATTTCAATAGAGAATACATTTAATAATAAAGCTATTGCAGGTGCAATGACTACACTAAGTCTTGGTGAACAATATCCAGGTATTCTTTAAAGTAGCTTATCTGTGTTCGCGCCGATGATAACCACCCCCCCCTCCCCACTCCACCCTGACTTTTACAGCGGTAGATGGCTCCTTTAAAAATTTCTCTACCTAATCCTACATAAAATCTTCAAATCTCTGATCTAACTAAGGTTTGTTAATTATCACAGCTAATCAGTAGAGCTTTCTCTGTGAAGAAAAAGGAATAATTTTTCGCTGAGACTGTTTGCTGACAGTTTGTGACAAAGTCAGGAGCGCACGTCCTACTGCTATGAGACGCTGGACAGACGAACACAGATCATGAACAGGAAGGGCTGTTCATTGTCAAAACGAGGATCATGTGATTATATTTTCCAGCCAATCCTCAACCATGACCCATCCCAGTCATGACGTCGCCTATCACAGCACAATCTCACCCTGCTCTATTCTGTAAGCTGATTTGCTGGCGCCCAAATGACAGGAATCGCCGAAAATGGCGTGATATTTAATAGGTAATTGCACAGATTTTAACCTAAATTATCGCGTGATCTAGAAAAATCTTGATCAACGTAAAATCCTGAGGTCCGTTCCAACTTTGTCGATATAATCGCTCAACACTATTTACCACCTCACCAACGCATGTAATGCAGTCACACACGTCCAACACACAAGACCAGCTTAAGATAATGGTCCACGACTATCAGCGTTCTCAACACCGATGTTTTTTGGATGTGTCCGGAACCCAATACGACTTCTGTAACCAAAATGGATTGAATATGCCCCGAGATGCGCGGTCGGGGGGGGCGACGGGGGGGGGGGCCATAGGGGGAGGTGGGTGTTGTCATGGCCCGAGGGCAAGCATCGTCATTAGTCTTGTGAGCGTTACCTTCCGCACAGCGTTAGGAGTTCATTACAGACAAACGCATCTGGCTTTCCACAGATATATATATCATATGACTTTCATCAGATGACACAGGCATGGAACTCTGATGATGTTGTTTCTCCAATTGCCGAGGTCACCCGATTAGTGCCTGTCTACTATACATATCCCTCTTCAAAACAGAAATCGTCCCTCTTGAAAACTTTTTGTTTTAAAATTACATTTCTTACTGCAATTTTTA
Source organism: Phyllomedusa bahiana (assembly GCA_025379985.1). NCBI lineage: Eukaryota > Metazoa > Chordata > Amphibia > Anura > Hylidae > Phyllomedusa > Phyllomedusa bahiana. The sequence goes on from JAODAL010072302.1 coordinate 10,594, forward strand.
TTCGTCAGTTCCCAAAAGTTCATGTTTGCTGGTTTTGTGGTGAGAAGACTGTAAAAACACCAAGCTTTTCTGACAAAAACCTTATTCCATGTTACCTCACTTCATCTTTTAGAATTTTTCCCGCATTAAAATCGATGGTTTTGGGGTCATGTGGCTTTAGAGAAACAGCATAATCATGGTCCTTTGAACAGAAATGTGGATTTAAGTGGCATTTCCCCTTACAAATTTTTTAAAAGGGGCTGGGAAAATCATTTTTATTTAAATTTTTTTGGGGGCTTTGGGGCTGTGAGAAACAAAATATTTTCATGGTCCCTTTTGGGAAAAATATTTGGGTTTTAAGTGGCATTTCTTTCCCCCACAATTTTTAACGTGGCCCGAGAAATCATTTTTAAAAATTTTTTTGGGTCATGCTGCCTTTTAAATGCAGCAATATAACCCAAAAAAGGGCCTATTTTTAAAAAAATGTTGTTTCTAACAGACATTTGTTCTTCAATAAATTTTCATAAGTGGTCAAGGGGGATGTTTTTTTAATTTTTGGGGGGATTTTGCGTGAAAAGCAGCTATACTACAGGTCCTTTATAAAAAAGGGAAAAAAAAGGTTTTTTAAAAGCCCTTTTTTCTTTACAATTTTCAAAAATGGCTCAAGGGTCCATGGGTTTTTAATTTTTTGGGGGGATTTTGCTGTGAAAATGCAGCTAAGACAAAAGTCCCCCTTTTAAAAAATGTGGTTTTTAACCCAAAAATTTGTTTTTTCACCATTGGGAAAAGTGGCACAAGGGGGTTTGGGGCTGTCAAAAAAGGGAAAAGGGAAAGGGCACTGTTTTGGGGCCAAAATTGGGGAAAAAAGACTTGTTTTTGCAAGATCTTTAAAAAAAAAGCTAGGAATCCCTGTAAGGAAAACAACCCAAATTTTAAAACATTTTAAAAAAAAAAGAAACCCAAAAATGTGGGGAGATTCATTTCCCATTTTAAAAATGTTTTTCTTGAAAATTAAAATACAAAAAACTGGGGATGCAAAAAAATAATTTATAAAAAAATTTACGAATTGTACAAAGGGGGGTACAGGGGAAAAACTTGAAAATTAGGTTTACCCCGGACAGGTATAGTCAAGGGCCAGTTCAACTAAAAAAGGTGGTTCAAAGACTCCTTTTCCCCGCAAATTTTTAATCGTGGGTCCAGGTTTAATGGTCCTTTTTGTGGTCCAGGACAGATATTTCAAAAAATTTCCCGTTCAAATAAAAGGGGTTGAAAGACTCCTTTTTTCCGGGGACTTTTTAAACTGTTGGGGCAGACAGGTTTTTTTGGTCATATGCGGGCCCGGACAGATATAGTCAATGTCCAGTTCAAAAAAATGGTGGGGTTTAAAAAACTCCTTTTTCCGGGACTTTTTAATCTGGGGTCAGCGGTTTGGGCTCATCTGGGCACAGGACAGGGTAGTCAATGTCCGTTCAACAAAATGGGGGAAAGTTTTCCCCTTTTTCTGGAAATTTTTAAAAATCTGGGGGTCCCAACAGGTTTAAGGGTCAACTGTGGTACGAACGGGCATAGTTTTTCCCCAGTTCAACAAAAAAGGTGGTTGAAAACCCCTTTTTTTTTCCGGGCATTTTTTTATCTGGGGTCATCGGTTTGGGGGGCCTTTTGGGGGCCCAAACAGGGATAACTATGCCCCATGCAACTAAAATGGGGAAAAAAACCCCTTTTTTTTTCCAGCATTTTTTTAAATCGAGGTCATGCAGTTTGGGCTATCTGTGGACCGGGGCCAGGGATATCATGTCCAGTGAAACAAAATGGTGGTTCAAAGCTCCTTTCCCCCAAACTTTTTAATCTGTGGGTCAGACAGGTTTAATGGTAATGCTGCGGTCCAGGACAGGCATAGTCAATGTCCAGTTCAAGTAAAATGATGGTTCAAATCATACTGCCTTCTAGCAATTTTTAATTTGTGGGTGCTGCAGGTTTAAGGGTCAGGCTGTGGTACAAGACAGGGTAGTGAATGGTGTGTGATTTTTTTTCTGTGGCTTTTATAACCTAAATGTGTTGCCTAAGATGTAGCATTTATCCATTTGACTGTTGTGGATGTTAATTCCAGCTTCTCCATCCCTGTTTGGGTGTAAGAATGAAGGTGTTGTTCCTCTCCCATAGACTTTAATGGTCATCGGCAATAATCTATTATCGACTATCGGAAATCGTCTTGATAATTGCCGATATCGACTATCGACTCGATAACGACAGTCAACGTAATCGCTCATCACTACTCATTACATGTGGTTGCACAAGTATTCATTCTCCATGTATGTTATTTCCTATCACCACCTCTACTTGATTGTGATTTCTTATGAATAAGGTCGTTTTACCGACCGAAGCGTCAAGAAGAATCACATCTCACCTATATCTTATAATTCATTGTGTATGGAATGTAATACTGTGTGATTTCTACATGTAATGACTTGTTGAACAGTAATATGTATATAACACCCCTTCTTTCTATAAATACACATTTGAAGCATATTACATCGTTGTGTGCTGTGGATTTCTAGTAATTGACATGACAGCCAGAAGCCTATTAAAGATCCTGTATCTGCTATGTTAGTGTTCCTATTACAACCAGCTAGATGCAATATGAAAGCAGAAACATGACATTACACTGCAATGTGTAGAGCAAGAAATTCCAATGTAATTTCAGACGGTGTAACGAAGGGCTGTGGAGTCGGCAAGCCAAAGCCCCGACTCTGACTCCTCAGTTTCCCAAACCTCCGACTCCCAACTCCGACTCCTGACTCCGACTCCCACTCCTTCATACATGGAGCATGTTTAAGTGATAACTTTACTGTAGTAAAATGGTCCCATCAGACTGTTTATCACCTTATGATACAATAATCAAGCTATTTAGGTAGAACAGACACTGACAAGCAAAAGGGTAACAATGTTTTCATCTTTTGAACATTTGTGGGTACAGTTGAAGAAAAAGCTGTATTTGTATCCAAGTCCAGTCTGCACCAAGATTGGGACTGTGTAGAAGAGACCTTGGATCAGATTTTGGTCAAGACCTGCTTGAATCTGATTCAGAGTCCAGAAGGATTCAGGCAGTATTGAAAATCAAAGGTGGATTTCCCAAATACTAACAAAATAACAAAAATTAACATTTTTGATTTTTAGGAGCAAACATAACAATTTGCAGTTACAGGAAAGAATCTGCAGAACTAAGCGGGATGCTAAATACGTGCAAGTCAAATTTATGTATAAGATGTAAGATGACTGTATATAAAATTAAACATTTGCCTCATGTACAAAGCTGTACTGGATGGAGAGATATGGAGCCTGAAACTCACAAGTTCAAAACATTGTTACCCATTTGCTTGTCAGTGTAAAATAAAATTTATTGGATATGAACTTTAGAACACAAAAAAATTGTAAATATGCAAAACACTGAATGACATTGTGGAGCCCTCTGAATTTGTTCTGAGAAATAGTATTGCCTCCATCAGATCCTGCATACATGACCTCACATCTGATCTCATTATTTCCAGGCTAGAGAACGGCCTCTCTACACAAACTTGGGTTGGGGCAAAGGGGTGACCACATGGGCAACATCTCTAACAAGTCAGGGTATAAAGGAATTGCCTCAGCCACAGTCAGTTTTGATGAATGGTTGATCTCTTCTACTACTTTGAAAGCCATTTTTCACCTTTTTGCTGAAATCTGTTTGCCATGGGAGCGGAATCTTTTCCTCTGGGGCAGCGCTTTGCCTGCTCCATGTCATCAATTACACTCCTCATGTGATGAGGCTGAAGATATGGGAGCAGCAGCACTGCCCGGACCCAATTCCTCTTGCTCTTTGCCTCGAACTAACTGGACCAACTTATTATATATTTTGGGAGTCGTAGTCGGTCCCTTTTATGACGACTCCACGACTCCGACTCCACAGCCCTGGTGTAACAGGAGTTAAATAATTCTGCCCAGTCAGCTACAAGAGCTTCCTCCAAGCTCTTATTCAGTGTATAACTTCAATAGTAGCAGGCTGTTTATTACTTAAAAGCTAGAAAGCTAAACATTCTAAAAACGCCATATGTATAAGGCAAAAAATAATATACGATTAGTAGAACGACAGAGATACAATGTATTGACTAAGGTAAGTCCATTATGTCCATATTCAATATTCAGCTTCCACTGCTAGCTCCAGAAATTGCCATCACGTAATAAATAGAAAAGTAGAAAAAAAAAAAAAATAATATAAAAAATAACTAAAAAAAATCTGTAATCGTGTAACAAATATGCAATACATAAATAATATAATTGGTTTTGAATACGGATAGCAATAGCCTGTTTGTATGCGCTTTATTAACTATAAAAAAAAATAGCTCTTTGCTGTAAAAATCAGGAAAAATTCTGAGTATGGAGACACCAGAACACTGGGTAGTTCTAATGTGCAATTTATATGTTGGCCAGGAAGCTACAGTAAGGCGAAAACAAGGAGAAACTGGGTGGTTTAGGAAAGGCAAAGGTATGAGACAGGTATGAGGCAGGTATGAGGGAGGGCTGCATACTTTCCAGTTATCTATTCAATTTACAGATGCA
>JAODAL010072303.1:0-15165 GCA_025379985.1 Phyllomedusa bahiana
CCTTACCCCTTGAATTTCGGGTCCATGGTTTAGAAAAAATAAAAAAATTTTAGAAGGGGATGGAAGAGTTTTGGAAAATTTTCTTATTAAAAAAAAAGGCAAAAAATTTCAGCCCCCTTTTTTTTTGCTAGATACCTCCATCAACAAAGTTGATGCCAAAAAAAGAAAAAAAAAAACCTGTTCGAAATGTTTAAGGATAATAAACGGTATTTTTGGCAAACCCATTTAATTCCTTGTGGTGCTACAAAATTGCTTTATTCAAATTTAAAATGCCCAAAATGGGTTATCAACAAAGCTTGAATGAAAAAAAAAGTTGGGAAAAAAAAACCTGTTCTGAAAAGTTACGGTTTAAAAAAAAGGTATTTTTGGGGCCCCATCAGTACAAATGTGGTGACTAAAAAGTTGGGTTTTAAAATTTTTTTTGCAAGGTTTGGCCCCTATCAACCCAAAATTTGGGCCCGTGCCAAATGAAAAAAAAACCCCGTATCTGAAAAAGTATACGGGGGTAATAAAAAAGGGATTTTTGTCACTATCAATTCAAACCCGTGGTGACTACAAAATTAAATTTGTTGTATTTCAAATTTTAACTGGCAAAGGGCGGTTAAGGTTTTTTAATCAACATTGGGAAAAGGGTTTTCTTTTTTTCCCCCCCCGAAATTTAAAAATTGGGGGTTTTTAACTAAAATTTTCTTTTAAATTTTTTTCCCCCCCCCCCCCCCCCCCCCCTGACCAAAAGTGAAAAAAACACCTGTTCGGAAAAAGTATACGGGGTAATAAAAAAGGGATTTTTGGCCCTATCAGTTTCCCCCTGTGGTTTACTTTCAAAATTGGGTGGATTCAAATTTAAATGCCAAAGGGGGCTCTTTCAAAAAGTGGCCTGCGCCAAAGTGAAAAAAACACGTAAATTTAAATGTATAGGGATTAAAAAAAAAGGTATTTTTTTTAGGCACCTATCCAAAAACCCTGTGGGGGGAAATACAAAAAATTTTGTATTCAAATTTTTAAATGCAAAGTAGCTCTTTTCAACAAAGCTTGAAAGGGCCAAAAGTGAAAAAAAACACCTGTCTGAAATGTATACGGATAAAAAAACGGATTTTTGGACCTATAAATTCACCTGTGGTGACTACAAAATTGGGGATTCAAAATTTAATGAAAGTGGCTATATTAAAAAAGCTGGACTGGGCAAAATTGAAAAAGAACATTCTGAAATTTTTATTGTAAAAAAAGTGGAGTTTTGCACCTAACAAATAGTGCGTTACTAGAAAAGTTTGTATCCAAATATAAGGCAATGAAGTCAAAACAAATTTTTTTGGCTGTACAATACCCAGTACCCTTTTTTTGGTTGTTGTGTTGGGCCCGGGGCCCCCCCCCCCCCACCCCGTTTCCCTTGACTTTACAGGGGAGATGCTCCTTTAAAAAATTCTTGCCTAACTACCTAAAATTTGAAAAATGTCCTGATTTAACAAAGTTCTAAGGATAAGCAAAAAATAGAGCTGTCTCTGTGAAAAAAAAGAAAAATTTTCGCCTGAGCTGTTTGTGAGCTGTTTGGACAGAGGCAGAGCGCACGTCCTACTGCTATGAGACGCTGACACACACTGATCACGAACAGGAAGAGCTGTTCTATGTAAAACGAGGTCATGTGATTTTTCCAGCCAATCGCAACCATACACATCCCAGTCATGACGTCGCACACACATCTCACCCTGCTCTATTCTGTAAGCTGATTTGCTGGCCGCCAAAATGACAGGAAGCGCCGAAAATGGCGCAATATTAATAGATTATACACAGATTTTAACCTAAATTATCGCGTGATCTAAAAAATCTGATCAACGTAAATACCGTGCCGATTTCAACTTTGTCGATAATAATCGCTCAACACTAGCTGCAGCATTTATGTTGTCTTAATGGGCACATCATGGCTGTAGCCAATAAAAGGTTAGTGAGGAGGAAACCAGTGGTGACACTGGATCTGGTGACTAATTGTTCTTTTGTTATTTTAGAAGATTTCCTCCATTTGGACAATTTTTCTCATAAATTAACAAACTCCTTTAATCCTATTTGCCAACCCTCCTGGTTTTTCCAGGAGACTTCAGGAAACTGGATTTCACCCAAAACTGGGCATTTCTGGTGTGTTACCTCCATTTTCAGGGGCAGGATTCAAATCTTCCAGACTAAACTTTTCTAAGGTTGCTAAATATTCCGACTCTAGGGAAATTTATTTGCATTCCTAAACATTACTCTGTCTTATTCTGGATTGAATAGCCTTGTTTGCTGTCTCCCTGCTTTAATTTGTTATAGTGCTCAGAGCTCTATGAATAACTGGAAGAGGCAAAGAGGCAGTATTGTCTGTGCCATAATTTTATAGGCAAAAGGATTTTCTTCCTGACCACCGTCTTATACTCATAGCAAAGCATAGAGCTGGTAGTCAACTTAGCGGCACATGCACTCTTGATATGCACTTGTCATCAGTCATAGTTTTTGCACACTATAATCCAAAAAAGGCAGCACCATTCAGGTACATGTGAAACAAAAACTATAATACAGAGAACACACTTTCACTTAAGTCCTTCCTTAAGGGGCTTAGTCTGTGGAGCTTAGAACTGCTGTGATTTGTGTGTCTCACCACAAAAAAAAGCCTTTGCATATGAGGATCTGGATGCTGGATTTTGGATTGTAATGCAATGTGCTTTTCTGCCTGTTTCCGTGCACCTGCTTCTGGCCACTGCTCTGAAATCGGGGCAGATTTTGTGCTGTGTATTTTCCTGTTTTTGTAAACAACTTTTGCATTGCAAAGTAGATCCAGAGAGGTTAAACCAGTGTTTTCTTCCATTCACTGCTTTACTAGAATATGAAAGGTAAAGAACAAGAGATTCAAGTGTTTATGTTAGGCTCAGTATACAGTCAATTCCTAGCTTCTTCCAGATATACTGTATACTGTTTTAAAGTGTTAATGTGGGTTACGTTGAAATTGAGAGAAACAAAGGAAATTAACACACTGCTGCCTTAAAGGGGTTGTGCCACGATCTCATTTCATACCTCCTGCATCCAGCTCTTCAGCTCTGTGTGCTCAGAAGGGGGTGTGTGTAATTTGTTTAATTGCAGATCATGTGACCCTGCAGGATGACATCACCAGGCCTTTCCTCTCTCTAGTCAAAGAAAGGTCTGTTTATGTGTAGAACTGTAAATAACTACATTTTAGCTCAGAGGTAAATTTTTTGCCTCCAGGCACAAGGGTCATAGGTTCAAATCCCTGCAGGAACCAAACCTTAGGATTTTATTTCTCTTTATCAATGCACAGACCTGATTGAGGTTTCTTTTTTAATTTATTTGCACTGTTTGACTGATTTCTAAGGAGTACAAAGGACGGGAGTAGAATGACAGCACTTGGAGTTTGAACACTCAGTAGCTGCCTGAGAGGAGAGGTGATGTCTGAGCATGTGTGACCAGGACTGATAAGCTCTCAGCCCTGGCCGTATCTCCTGGAGATGAGCTGTAAACAATGGATCACTAAAAGAGCAGCTGAGACAAAAACGGTGCAGAATTTTTAATAATGATGAATGGTGAAAATGTTTATTGTTTAATTTACAAACTTCCCACATCAACTTTACTTTGTGGCAAGACCCCTTTAAGTTGAAATAAGTTTAATAAACAAAATAAAATAATTGCACAAGTTACAAGCACTCAGTCAGCATAACAAAACAGAACACACAACTAAGGTTTCAGTTACCCAGGGAAGCATTATCCAAGACAGAAGGACTTCAGATAAAGACACCCTTCTAGTAAAGGTACTACTTGGAGCCGTTACATATATGTAAGGTGTGGTCAAGTGCCCTTGCCAGTCATCTAGTACGCAGACCACCCTGATGTAAATGGTTATGAATGGTCTGACGTGACACTTCGGTGCCTCCCAACTCCTTTAAACATGCCTGGAGTTGTGTAACACTTTTTGCATCTGAGGAAGTGCTGTGGGCACGAAACGCGTTATGCACAGTTACTTAAAGCATTAAGGCCACCTTCTTATTGTTTTATTTGGAATAAAGTGTTTTTATTTTCATCCCATGGTGGTATTCACGTGGATTTACTCCAAAGTGACGAGCTTCCGGTCCCCTTTTTTATCCGTTTTACTGCAATACCATTCTTATGTCCTTCCGGCATTAGAAACCAGGACGATGAGGCTGCTGTCCCCGGGGCTTTTGACGATAAAGCCAAACAGGTTTTTATGAGTGTTGTGCCTCTATACTAGATCGCACAACACCATCAGGTGAGCACCTTAATTATTTGATTTTTACTATACATCAGACGTACTTTCACATAGAGCGCCATCTCCTTTTTTCTTTTTATTCTATATTCATCATCCAGTTCCGCAGAGCATTGTTTACAAAGAAGCAGTTGATATGGAGAAGTATCCAAAGTTAAAAATTAACCTAGAAGTGTTTGTGCACATACATTGTCGAAAGAATGAGAGACATTTCCAAAATGTTGGTGCAGTCTTTCTCCTGTATTAAAAGTTTTGCAAGAGTTTTTATAACTTTTGTTTGTAGGAGTACAATATGCAAAACAGATGGTATATCTTTATCGGACAAGACAATATAAACATTTAAGCAATGCCTTTTCATTATTATTCATTATTATAACAATTCCCTTATTTAATAATCACATTTTGATTGGTTAGTTTATTAGCTAGACTTTATCTTTAATTATTCTTAAGTTTTAGTTAGTGCTATGCATGTCATAATCATTCTTGATATTCAGTGGTTAGTGCATATATTAGATTGGCAGTGATTATTTATAACGTTTTGTATAGTTCTAGCTTCTAGCTTCATAGCTGGCTGTTTCAATGTGGCCTTGCAAATAGCAATGATAACTATAAACATGCGGTATTATCATCATCTTATGAGCAGTGTCGGACTGCGGTGCCTAGGGCCCACCAGTGGAGTTTATTTTAGGTGCCCACTTTGCCTCGCTGTCTCCGCCACCTGCACGGTATCCCGCCCGACCTCGCTTCAACTCATACAGACCGATGTGATGACATCATCACACTAATCTGTAATCAAGATGGAGCACTGGGGCTTCTGAGTCTCCCTCACCTAATTGCAGCAAGACACCGGTGGTAAACATAAAAGGTCTAAATATATATATCCCCCTCCCTGAAATATACATTTTGTATAAATAAAAATATATCAAAAGTTATAACACAAAGTACTGCGTATAAAACCATTAAATAATGGTCATACAGTTACCAAATAATACCGCTACATAAAACCAGAATCCCAAGGCTAAAATTACCAATAACTCCACTAAAAACAAATACTGCCACACAATGAAAACATATCACTACCACATAGTGACTGAATAATACCCCAACACTATGACCACATATCCCCACCACATAGTGCCTGAATAATACTACAACACCATGACCACATATCACTACCACATAGTGACTGAATAATACCTCCACACCATATACACATATCACCATCACATAGTGAATGAATAAGACCACAATATCATGACCACATATCACCACCACATATTGACTGAATAATACCACAACACCATGATCACATATCACCACTATATAGAGACTGAATAATACCGCAACACCATTACTGAATATGAGGGGTACAGGCCATGGACTGTACCCCTCAGAATCAGATTTTGTGGTCTGAACTCCTTCACCTGCCCAGGCATGATGCATGATCTCTAGGTGCTGAAGGGGATGGAGTTTAGCAGAGTTAATCACTACTCATTAAAACATGTACCATATTTCTATTAATGTTGTGTTATGTATATACAACTACACCAAACCTAGCTACATTGATAAATAATGTAATAATACAGTATATTTTATATTCTCACTGTATATTGATAAATTTGATCTGAGACCAGATTGCTGATCACCAAATTTCCTTTTCAAACTACCATGAATCCCCAAAGCTGATACCCCTAAACCAAAATTAGCTACAGTGGCACAATCAGGGTATTGCAATTAATAAAAAACAGTGTAAAATAATGGTTGTTGACAAGTAAATTCTCCTCGAACAGCTGACAGATAGCACAAACCACAACAGTGGCACATCCAAGATTTTGCCATCAGAAAACCAGTATAAAATTATGGCTATTGATAACGAAATTCTTCTTAAACAGTCAGCATACCACCAACCACTAGCTGCAAACCCAATGAGCTACAGTGGCGCCACCTCGGTTTTTCCTTAAAAAAACTGTGTAAAATAATGATTGTGGACAACCAAATTCTTTTTGACAGCCTGCAGATATCATAACCCACTAGCCGCAAGCAAAATGAGCTACAGTGGTGCCCCCCGAGGTACTGCAATTAGGTGAAAACTGTGTAATGATAGGGTTGCTAATAACCACTTTTTTCTTTGAACAGCTGGCAATGGCACAACCCAGTTATTGCAATTAGAGAAATAGTAAGATGGATGTGAACAACTTTTTTTTTTAATCATTAGCTGCACAAAACGAGCTAATAGCACCAACCTGGTAGAGCAATCAGTGAAGTTATAGTAATAAACTACTTAGTGAAGCCAACTTCCTAAGGTCCAAAGAAGTCATTAATAAAAGCAGAAGTACCAGTATGTGCTGAAAACGGCATAGTCAATCCACATTGCTCATTATGTCAGTCAAATCATATAGGATAAAAACTCTTGCTGGTGTCCCCAACCCTACACTATTAATGTCAGGGGCATCTCCAGCATTCATAGCCACTATTGGCTCCATAGTGTTTCTAGCGCTCTTGGCTAATTGTCTAGAAGTTGACACCAGAAATCCTCCTGCTCCATCTCCCTTCATTAAATGTTTGTGCTACGTGAGAACTGAAACTCCCCTTATCACGTCTGATTCCAGCCTGGGTCCCATATTGTAGCTGCTGTGAGCATCTGATTGTACTTCTAGTTGGACAACATAGTGTGTGGCCCTGAAAGAATCATTGGCACTTTACAGTATACTAGCAACTTGTGTGGAGCCCCTAAAGCCACAAAACCAGAGGAAGCTTAGGGTTGATTTCTGTTATGCTCCAGCCCCATTATCCTGCTCTGCAAATCCTTGAATACTGCAGACATCTGACATACAGAGTGTCCCAACCTCAAGAACAACCAGGACTCGAAAGGGGGCATGAAATATAATTATATCAAACACTTAACAGATGGCCATATCCACATCTATCAGTAACTTCAGGACTCATCACCAGCAGACTTTATGTACACAGATATTTCATTAATGTCTACTTTTTTAACTCCAGAAAACAGAACTATATTTAACAATCATTTACCACACATACCATACTAATAAATAGAAGTATACTGTATATACGCCATTTAAAACATAAGTAACACGAACTCTATAATATATATAATATCATGGAGAAGGCAAGAAGACTGGTGGCCGCTGGCAAATAACCCATAATAGCCAATACCAAATAAGACCTGCTAGCAGCCACAAGCCATAAAGCACGGTCAGAAGTGACCACTAGTCTGACTCCAAGGGGTCAGCTAGATCTCACCATGTGCAGGAATAGATCTGACTGCTCCTCAGATGAAAAGTCAGCCCCCGACATCTTTCTTTCACCCCAAACCTCAACTGTGGGCTCCCAATACTTCCCTTGTTCTGTGTGTATACTGGACTGCAGGTTTCCCCCCAAAAATGTATGCCCAAATTTAAAATCAGGTCTTTTGTAGTTCATTAGGTTTTAAAAAACCCAGGATTTTCCTGGTAGGGGATACCTCACCCAAAAAAATTTCAAATAAGAATCAATTTAATACCTTTTTGGTAACATTCCCCCAGGGCCAAACCCCCCCGAGGGGGGGACTTCCCCTCTAATGTATGCTCTGTACCCCTGTAAGTACCCCCGCTCCCCCTGCCATAAAGGTGTAATGTTTCCCCCGCCCACCTGCCAAAAAAGCTGTAATGACCTTTTGGTAAATGTATGGTATGTTTACACGGCTTATTATCTTGCATATTTGCGCTTAATTTCGTGGGAAAAAAGTGCGCCCAATTGGGTAAATTTTTTAGCCCCATTTAAGGTATGGATTACGCGTCGTCCCCAAAAACCCCGTACAAAAAGATCATATTGTAAAACAGGGGGGGCAAAATTGGGAAAAGTCGGGGTTGTTGCGGGGAATACACGCCGGTGACAATGTATGTCTTTTTGGGCCGGGCCCCGGCCAGTCCCCCTTCTTTGGAACTACCGCTGATCAGCCCGTCACGCCCAAAAAACCCGGGGGTTTGCAGGGGGGGCATACTAAAGCAGGGCCCCATCAGACAAAATTTTTGGGGCCCCCCTAAAAGGAGTGTTGGGCCCCCCTCCCCCCCCCTCCCCCGGGCCACCCCCAAAACCCCCTTTCCCTCCCCCTCCACCCCCCCGGCCGCCCCGACCCGAGCCCCACCATCCACAAACCCCCGGGGCCCCACCAGAAAAAAAAAATAAAATTTTGGGGGGTCGCAAAAAAAAAAAAAATGCAATTGTTTCCTTTTTTTTTGGATTATTTTTTGCTTTGGGTTATACAAGGTCCACAAATACCTCCACATGTCACCCTTATAATGTTACTTAGCAAAGCCCGTATACCCAGACCCCAAAATCCCCCAAGCAACAATATACAAATTTTAAATTTAATTCCCCCCAACCCCATAATAACCCCTATATGACTAGCACCACCAAAAGTGTTATTGACTAAACCAGTTTAACCAAGCCAATTTTCACAAAAATAACAATTTACAACCCCCTTTTTAAAATTTCGCCACATTCCCCACAAATCTCCAAAAATAACAAAATGAATTTAAAACTGCCAACTTTATAAAAACCCTCACAAACCCAAAACCAAAATTTCCTCCTTTTTGGACCCTTTTGTGATAGATTCCGTGTAAAAATGGGCTTGCAAAAAGTTTTTCTTAATTTTGGGGGCCCACAGGTGGTGTCCTTTTTGAGGATTTTTTCACTTTCCCTTTTTTTCCTATTCGGGGTCCAGACCTTTCCAAAGGTGGATTCCTCCCTCCACCCCTGTCCCGCAGAATTCACAACACAAAACCTGAGATTCACTTTTTTTTTTTTCCCTTTCCCAATGATTTCCCCCCCCCCCCCATGACAAACCCCATTTTTTAATTGGGCCCAAATGGTAAAATTACCCCCCGTAATTATTGGGGGTCCCCCATTTGGTATGTAGGGTACAACGGGGGGCCCCCCGGGGGGTAGCTAGGCATCCACCTGGGGCAATAGCTAGGTAATTGGGGAGTGTTTTTTACTTCGGGCCCCCGGGGGTTAAATTTGGCCCCCCCTGGGAGGTAGAATTTGGGCCCTCTGTTAGATTTGGGGCCCCCTTTTAAAACGGGAAAAGCCCCCCCCCCCCGTAGATTAGGGCCCCCCTTTTAGGCAGAATAGTCCCTCCGCTGTAGTTTATGGCCCCCTTGTAGGCAGAATAGCCCCCCAAAAAACCCCCTTGTAGAGGGAGGGCCCCCTTGTAGGCAGAATAGGCCCCCCCACCCCCCCCTTTTAATTAAAGGGGCCCCCTTGTAGGGGAGAATATCCCCCCCAAACCCCCCCGTAAAAAATATACCCCCCCTTTGGGGGAAAGGGAAAATAAACCCCCCCCCCCGTAAATTTGGGCCCCCCTTTTGGGAAAGTCCCCCCCCCCGTAAATTTGGGCCCCCTTTAGGGAGTTTACCCCCGAAACCCCCGTAGGATAGGCCCCCCCCTGTTTTGGCCCAAAATAGTTTCCCCCCCCCCAAAATTTGAGACCCCGTAGGCAAAAACCCCCCCCCGTAAATTAAAGGGGCCCCCTTTTAGGCAAAAACCCCCCCCCTGTTTTTTAGGATCCCCCCCCCGTTTTTGGCCCCTTTAATTGGTCCCCCCCGGGGCCCTTTAAAAACCCCCCTTTTGGGGGCCCCCCCTAGGCATAGCCCCCCCCCAATTTTTTAGGTCCCCCTGTTTTGGGGGCCCCCAAGGGTTTCCCCCCCCTAGGGCCCCCGTAGGGGATGCCCCCCCCTTTCCCCAGGTTTTGGGCCCCCCAAGGTTAAAAGGGTAGTCCCCCCTGTATTAGGGCCCCCCTTTAGGCATAGCCCCCCCCCCTATTAGGGACCCCCTGTAGGCATTTGCCCCCTCCCCCGTATTAGGGCCCCCTGAGGCATAGCCCCCCCAGTTTTTGGGCCCCCCCCGTAGGGATAGCCCCCCCCCCCAGTATTAGGGCCCCCTTTGGTTTTACCCACCTCCCCCCTTTTTTTAATTGGGGGGTTTTTCCCAGGGAATTAAGGTGGGGCCCCCTGTAAGGGGGCCCCCTAGGGCCCCCCCCTTTAAAGGGGGGGGCCCCCCCTTTTTTTTTAGCCCTTAGTCCCCCCCCCCCTCCAGTTTTTTTGGGGGTCCCCGCTTGGGGAAGGGCATTTATTTTCCCCCCCCCCAAGGCCCTGGGGGGAGGCTTAGGTCCCCCCCCCCCAGTAATTAAGGGGGGCCCCCCGCCTTTTAGGGGTTAGGCGGGCCCCCCCCCCCAGCAACCCCCCCGTGGCTGTAGCTGAAAGCGGAAAGGGAGAGCTGGTTTTTAACACAAAAGCTTGGGCCCACCCCCCCCCCCCCCCCCCCCCCCCTCTCACCATGTAGGAGCGCGGGGAAATCGGCTGCGCCCTGCCCCTACAGTGTTTGGTTAAAAAAAAAATTAAAAAAAAGGAAATAAGGGGGGCCCGCTTGAAGGGGGGCCCCCTTTTTCTCTTTTGGGGCCCCGGGACAACTGTACGGGTTGTACCCCCTGTACGGCGGGCCTGACTATAAGCACCACAATAAGCCGTGTGAACATAGCCTAAGTTGTAGCTGCCATGTCTGCAGTGTGTAGAGTAACAGAGGGTGAGGTGGATACATGTGGTGAATGGCGTCTAAGGGGAAAACCATTCCATATGTGTTGTAGAAGACACCACAAAAACTCTCCGGGCTCACTACACCTACACTAATACTACTGTAAAATTCTCAGTGCTGTGTAGTGATGCCATTATTATATTCCCCTGGGGTGCACAAAAGGGTTTTTCTATTTTTTTCTGGAAGAGAGGACAAGACATGAAACGGAAAAGGGAACTTATCTTCAAAAATTTCCCACCCTAATTTAGACCCCCCTTTACCTTTAAAAGGAAAATACCAGCATAAAAACCCTTTACAAAAAAAATAATTACAAAAAAGCGTTCAAGGTGTCCCTTTGCCAGTCATGAACCCCTTCGCCTAGTACTTTGGGGTTTCAGTACAAAAACAGCAAGAAGGACGTGGCCAGATAGGAAATAATGTATGACAACTATGGTACAAAGTCTACACATGTTGACCTAGAGCTACTTTTATACTAGATCACCGTGTCTATTGCTTCTTTCAGGAAACAAATGTAGCCACAATTGGGCTAATCTCAAAAACAAGAGAAACCCTACAAAAATAAAAAAAATTCTTGGATGTTAGGGGGGGGGTCCACTGGCCATGTAAAATGCCGGGGAACTGTTTAAGAAATTTGGTGGTATTTATCGTCTTTTTCAAAAAGGTTTTGGGGGACCGGGTTTTGTCCCTGGCTTTAGGATCGCCCATCCCCCCTAACCATGAATTTGCACACCTTTTTGAACGAAAACCGGGGCAAAATGTGCTTTTTTTCCCAAATTTTTAGGAATGCCGGGGTGAAAATCCGTTTAGTAAAAAGAACGGTTTTCTTTTGTCATGGGGTTGGTTCTTGTTGGATTTAACGGTTTTCCCAAAATTGCCTTCTGAAAAAAAAATAAGAAACCCGGTGTGAAGACCCCCTTTAAAGACAAACTTTATTATGAAGATTTTCTTTTTTATAATCTAAGGCTGCACAGTCTTTGGGGTAGGGAATCACATAAAGTCACTGTATCTTCATAAATAATGGCTTCACTTTGTCTTCTCACCTATTGTCTCTGCATCACTGGATGAGGAAAATGCAAGTACATTCATGGTTATAGCAAGCAGTCTGATTTCTAGTTATTAAGCAGTGCCTGCCACCAAAGTGCTGTGTCTCTGGAAGTAATAATGGACACTTCAGCTTCAGCTTTCAGCACAGGAACAAGGAACACACCTGTTACTGTGAAATTGTCTGGTACATAGTTAGGAACATTAGCTATACAAGAGTCTCTTCTTGTAAATAAAAGGGGTTGTCTCAGTATAAGGATTATTTTTTTATTTTAAAGATCTTGCAAAAACAAGTCACTTTGCAATATGTGTCCATTTACAGTGTCCTGTTCCTAGATATCTCTTCTTGTATAGGTTCCATCAGCTCCTCAGGTCGCTATAGCTACAGACCTGTTCAATCTCTCCTGATAGGCTGCCAGTGCTGGTCGCTATAGCTACAGACCTGGTGTCCTCAGCAGCTCCTCGCTGCAGGCCAGTAGTAGCCAGGAAACACTGAATTCAAAAATGAAACTGAGAAAACAGGACGGAGGTGAGATGAATTGATGTAGTGAAACAACCCCTTTAATGCTCTTTACTCTCACATGACCTGACATGGCAGGTCGCAACAGGGCCAACTCCCCAGGTCATGCTGGGAGCTAGTAAAAACCACCCACTACCAGCACAGAATCCCCAAGCACAGAAGCTATGCCCCTCAATCCTTGACTGCAGTGTGGGAGTTTGGGATGTTGGTATCAGTGACTTTAGGCTTAACCCAGCCTAACACTCCACATTTGTCACAGAGTAGTGTTCAAAGTCCTTTCAACATTCTTCTAGCATCTTTCAAGACCAGATAACCTATGCAGAACATCCTTTTGTCCTAGATGGCCACTTGTCAGTTCTTTGGGCTCTGTTCGATGCAAGATTCACTGTACTCACAAACGTGAAGTAACACATAGCTTATTAAATACTTAGAGCCTCATGCATGAAATCTGTCTTGGTCTAAGACTTTCCTTGTTGCCCATAGAAACCAATCCGAGCTCCCCTTTAATTTTTTCAGAGCCCTATATGAAATGAAAGGGGAGTTCTGATTTCTATGGGCAACAAAGAAAGTCTTAGACCTAGACAGTTTTTATACATGAGGCTCTTAGTCCTGAGCTGTGGGGGTGAAGTTCATAACTTGAAAATATCTCAATCCTTTGCTTTTTCACCACTCCTTCATCAGTTGGACAAACAGTGTCAATCTAACACTTTTCTTAACAATTCTGCCCAAAGAAACCATTTCCGTTCTAAGATACAGCAAGAATACATTATCATCATGCACCTCCCTTAAGATTTGTTTGAAACTTGGGCTTTATGTTACTGTACAACATTTGTATTTATATGTCATCAAACGCTTCAAAAGTTACAACAAATACTGATAACTTATTATTTTGCCCATAGGGATATGTAAACATGTTTTAAACAAATGTATAAAGTCTTGCATACGTATTTCCTAAGTTATTAACATATGTATATTCAATATACACCATTGATCACATGTATTTTGAATATACCCTTAAAGAGAGCCTGTCACATAGATTATGCCTCCCTTGCTGAGGACAGCACAAGCTAGTGTCAGACCTGCTGTTTCCAGCACTGTGTCCCTTATTCTGTAAGATGCTGCAGTTTTCGAGTACAAGGGCATAAATATAAATTATATGTTACTTTTATGTTTTATTAACCTCTCTATGATATCACAAAAGATTAACTTTCCCACAAGTTATCAAACTACTCAAAATAAACCAATGCATGTAGCCAGACCACAACAGCTACGTGGCTAAATTCCACACTTGTGGGTTCCCAAGGTCCAACCCAAAATACTAGTTGCATGTCTTTATGCTTTCTGCTCTGCATTTTTATATTTCTTTATCTCAACCAATCCCACTGCTGACACCAATTTGTATTAATGCGGGTTAGGTTTGGATAGAGAAAGAGAAAAGAAATGAAGACACTGCTGACTCAGTTGAATCTAATTTTAATAAACAAAAGAAAAGAAATCCCGAACACTCAGGCCTTCATAACAAAACAGAATACTTAAAGGAATCTGTCACCAATTTTTTTTTTACTCATTAAAACAAGACCCTGATCCATATTATTTTCTTCTTAGCCATTTTTATTTTCTGCTTGTAGATTTCTCAATTCAGTCATCTATATATGATTGTGGGGACAGCATTCTTGCCTGCAGTGCTTTAACAGCATTTAGAGGGATGCTTTACAGCAGCTTCATCCACATAGGAGCCTTAAGATGGACTCAGTCCCATTGACTTCTATAGGAGAGTTTTCTAGTCATGTTCTGTGACCTAGGAAGAAGTCAGTGTGTAGGGAGGGGGGAGAGGGTGAACTGTGATTATTCTTATTGTGACTGGTGGATCATGTGTTATCTATTCACATTGGTGTCGCCTTTCATTCTAACCCTGCTTGTACTGATAATAAGCAGATTACTGAAAATGTTTCTCTTCAGAACAGGAAGTGTCAGACTATTATTAGGCCAAGTGGCTAAAGTGAAAACATGCCTAGTGGCCAAAGTGAAAACTGCAGGTCTTAAGAATTTTTTCAAAAGCATTGAAAGTGATATGGAAAATTAAAAAGAAGACCAAAAATTCTTAAAAAATGTGTTAAACATAAAAACGTGAGTTAAACAATGTCATTTTTTGATGACACATTCCCTTTAAGGTTTCAGTCATTCAGGGGAATCATACTGAACCAGAACAGTAGGACTTCAGATAAAGACATCCATCTCATAGCATGCTTCAAAATAACTCAAATTTGTTTTAGCATAGCTGCTTTTAATGTTCACACTGTACCCGCTCCACATCTGCTTCCAACATCAACCCATCCTTTATTTTGGCATGTAGACCAACTAGCTGGGGGGAAGGGAACTGTAGTATGCAAGAAAAGAGAAGATAAGCAAATCTAAAACAGTAGTAGACTAGTGACAGTATATAGTAACAGTACATACAGACTGACATACAAGGGCAATTGTTAAAATACAGAACTTTAGCGCATTAGTAATTTGCCAAATATGTGTAAAGGTTGTAAATAGTCTGGAAATAAAAGAAAAATCATTAGAATATCATGTCAGTGAATAGAAACTATGGTACTTATCTTGCTTGGTGGACCACAGGTCCCAGCAAGACCTTTGGTGTGCTGGCTCTTGCCAGATGTATTTAATGTAGTAAAAATTAAAAAATCTGAACAAAATCAGTGGGTTATTTAATTTAAAATTAGTTTTAGATTCTATTAAATTTAGATGC
>JAODAL010072304.1:0-15165 GCA_025379985.1 Phyllomedusa bahiana
TGCCATGTCTGACCTCATGCTGCTGCTGTGGCTGCTCTCATGACCTACACACTGTGTCATTGTGCCACTCTGTGGCCGAGTCCTTTTTTTTCCACCTCTATAATGTCATTGTGCCACTGTCTGACCTCATGTTTCTGCTGCTGATGATGCCGTCAACTCCACGCTGTGTCAGTGTGCCACTCTTTGGCCTACTCCTGTTTTTGCCACCTCCAGAATGTCATTGTGCCACTCTCTGACCTCATGCTGCTGTGGCTGCCTCCGTCACCTCCACACTCTGTCACTGATGTTGCCACCTGAGCCCTCAGCTTGTTTTTTTCCAGCTGTCGCTGCCATGACTTTATCAAGCTACATTCCCCCTTCAGTTTTTTGGTCAGTTTTGCCTTCTTAAGTGCCCAGGAAATTTTATAGTAAAGCGATTCTAAGAGCGGCGGCAGTCATGTGCGTGTCATACTAAAACACAACATTGTATGAAGACCAAACCAAGCTCCCTCTGCATATTTAAGTATGGCACAACGTTCTACAGCACCCTGCAGGCTCTGTGCAGCCTGTAAATAGCTGTCTTTTAATGTGATTCGTCCCGAAGTAATTCGGACCGCAGTTATTTTTGTCGGGAAATTCGAAGAAGTCACCGAATCGAATTTTTGAGAAATTCGCTCATCTCTAATTATAATAACTAACGCCTGTATGAAAAAAACTGATGTTCTCATTGGGACACATTTACCTTACTGGTCATCGTGCCCATTTAATTAAAGTTGTGGTGCCTGTAGCATAGTGCAAAATATTTTTAAAACCAACCACACATATTATATCTAAATACAATGACAATACTGTCGTATGGCCCAAGTAAAAGTACTACAGAGGATCTAGTACGTAGTGCAGAGAAAGTCATAAAGAGCATTGGAGTTACATAAGTTTTACAGAATTAAAGGGCAACTTGTTCAATCCAAAAATGGCAGAAATATGAAGCAAGATAATGAAATTCAGTTCTACAGTGATAAAGGGAAATGTTGTAAGAGAAATTGTTTAAAAGAAAAAGAATTTAGTCAGTAGAGTTCCATGGCCCATGTAAAGCTAATTCCGTGAGCCATAACTCTCACTTAAGTGGTATATAAAAACATAAAGCCCGAAAACTCAGTCTTTAACCTGTAATTAATGGAAAAAGATGTGAAAGATGTAATAAACAGCAAGTAGTAAGATTCAGTGGGATGCTGGAAAGTATAATAATAGAGTGTTTTACATTATACTATAAAGAGCATCGTAATTTGTGCAATTTGACAAACCATAGAAACAGTTTATCCCATTCTTGTTAACATGTGAATTTATTCTTTTGCTAAATGCTGTATTTTATCCATGTCTAGATAATGTTATACCAAATGGTTTTATTGCAAATGACCTCATAAACATAACCAAATTGTGGATCTATACTTTATAGTTCTTCAATACAGTGCCATATAGAGCCATATTTTTTCTCTATGTACCTTCAGTTTACAGAGAGACACTGCGCATAGTATTCAAATAACCACTGGGGTACAAAAAAGATCCCCAAGTCACTGCAGTAAGAGCAACCCCAATAAAGCAACCTTTATTTGTGTCAATGACTTTTTTATATATATTGTAAGGCAGCTGGAAAAGTATGTAATAGTGTCTTTATCCCAGTCAGGTTCTTGGAATATACCTGGAGAAGCTCAGACGCATGTCACCAAGGTAAGGAGCCTTGGTGAAATGAAAAGCCAATTATATAGTTGCAAATGCATTAGGCAGTTGACACACAGCCATTCCGGGATGGATGTTTATTGGGTGTAAGCAAAGTGTTGGGTGGGTGCTTACTCCCTGTGTCTCACGCCAGAGTATACCTGGCCCATATAAGTCAGCAAGTCAGCTGACTAGTCATCCACAGCTCTGCCGCCATCTGCTACCGCCGATCGTTAGAGTCCTAAGTCGATACCGATCGCTAAGGTATCGGTTTAGGACCTTGGCGATCGGTGATGGCAGCGGCGCCGGAACTAACTGTATGCACAACCTCCGCTCTGCAGAGTACTCTGATGAGCCGTAGGCAGGACGTGGCTCACCGGACTACAAAGCACAGGCGGTGTGAGCGTCATCCCGCTACCTGCATGGCTTGGTGACGATACGCCGCCTGTGCAGGAAGACCGGGAGCAGCAACAGCGTCAGGGAGCGAGGAAAGGAGAGTGTTGTTACTTTTTTTTTTATTTTTAATTAGCCCTATACATCCTGGGGGCCTAACAACTATTTCTATACATGCTGGGGGACTGTAAACTTTCTCTAGACGTGCTGGGGGCCTATAAACTATCTATATACGCGTTGGCTGCTGGGAGCCTGTAAATTATCTATATATGTGCTGGGGGCCTGTAAACTATCTCTATACATGCTGAGAGCCTATAAACTACCTATACAATGCTGGGGGACCTATTAGATACCTATATATGTGCTTAGGGACCTATAAGCTACCTATATGTGCTGGAGGACCAATAAGCTATCTATATACCTGCTGGGGGACATATAACCTGACTATATACCTACTTGGGTACATATAACCGATACACTTACCTACTGGGAGACATATAAACTATATATCCACCTACTGGGGGACATATAACTTACTGGGGCACCTTATTACCTACACTGGGGGACATAGAATTTACTGGGGCACCTTATTACCTATACTGGGGGACATATAACTTACTGCGTTGTGAAGTCTCTAATAGTCATTAAGCCGGTTGTTAAGGACTCAAGTCGATTCATAAGAGCATAGCAATCAACTCCTGGGACTACTGACTAGGTGTGGCCTACAACCCGGACTTACCATTAGGTCCCGAGAGGAGCTACGCTTGGAGAAACCTGTGTCTGACACACCACTTTCTATTTGTTTACAAGGTGCTAGTAAGTTCAACTTCCCTGTTTAGTTAGTGCTCAGACAAGCAGGTTTTTGTTGTGTTTGTGTTGCACAAATATTGTACCCATGTACCTGTGCTGCTAAAAATAAAATATAGGAGGACCCGTATATGCACCCAAAGCATCTATCTCTGTGCCTAAGAAAGTACTATATTACCATGGTCTGAAAGGCCATGCTGCCATTACTCCAAAAGAAACATATAAAAGCCAGATTAATGTCTGCAAATGCATACAGGAACAAAGACCTACATTTTTGGAGACATGTCCTGTCTGATGAAACTAAAATTGAATTGTTTGGCCATAATGACCATTGCTATGTTTGGAAGAAAAAGGAAGAAGTGTGGAAACTTAAGAACACCACCCAAATTGTGAAACACGGGGCTAACAGCATCATATTGTGTGGTTGTTTTGCTGCAGGGGGGACTGTTGCACTTCACAAAATAGATTGCATCATGAGCAGGGACATAGCTAAAGGTTCATGGGCCCAGGTGTAGGAAGTCAGCTTGGGCCCCCTCTCCTCAACGTATTAGAATTGCACTACATTTGAAATCATCAAGTCCACTGTTGTAATTAGAGAAGGGCAAATTGATTCTAATGAAGTGGAATTCATTTAGAATTTCAGGAAATCTTCGGTTCTGAACGAAGTCGAAGTTTGGGGTACTTCGGGTGAACGAAGTGTGCTTTTGATTGATAAAATGGCTGCGAGCACATGGCGTTACATGGGCAAATAACTCTGGGAGGAAGAAGGGCATAGCCTGCATGACATGTGCAGAGATGAAGCCAATCAGAGACTGGCGGGATTCTGTGACGTCACCGCACTATATAAGTCCGGGCGCGACGCTGGGAGCTCATATCGCTCTCACTGTACTGATTACAGCTTATGTTAGTTGATACTCATTTTTATACAGCGATTTTTGGGGGGTGTCACAGCTTGTCTCAGAGACTGCTTCTCTTAACGTTCTATTTCTGATTTTGTGGGGTATTGGATCTGAAGTCCAGTGTGTGTCCAGTGCAGCTACATATACATTTTAATGCTATCTGCTCACAGCACATTGAATATCCAAGGGGGATCTAAGCCTGTTCCTATTGTATTCATTTAAAGAAACAGCGTTTTTACAATACAAATACCACTTAATTTCTGGCTGCTCAATTCTTTTGCGCAATTTACATCCAGGGGATAATTAAGCATTGTTCTGCTGCTTTGGTGACAAAAACAAAGCGTTTATTTCACCGCCAAAAAATACATTTTTCCTGTAGCATAATTCACAAGCAAAGGTTAATTACAAGTTTTACTCTTGTTGTGTAGCGTAGAAAACACGCCATTGTAACACGCTACAAAGCTCGTAGTTTTTGGTTGCTCAATTCTTTTGCGCAATTTACATCCAGGGGTTAATTAAGCATTGTTCTGCTGCTGTGGTGACTAAAAGAAAACGTTTATTTCACCGACAAAAAATACATTTTTCCTGTAGCATAATTCACAAGCAAAAGTTAATTACAAGTTTTACTCTTGTTGTGTAGCGTAGAAAACACGCCATTGTAACACGCTACAAAGCTCGTAGTTTTTGGTTGCTCAATTCTTTTGCACAATTTACATCAAGTGGTTAATTAAGCGTTGTTCTGCTGCTGTGGTGACTAAAAGAAAACGTTTATTTCACCGCCAAAAAATACATTTTTCCTATAGCATAATTCACAAGAGAAGGTTAATTACAAGTTTTCCTTTTGTTGTGTAGCGTAAAAAACACACCATTGTAACACCTACAAAGCTCGTAATTTTTTGGCTGCTCACTTCTTTTGCGCAATTTACATCCAAGGGTTAACTAAGTATTTTTCTGCAGTTGTATTCAGTAAAAGAAACTTTGTTTTTCACCGCCACAGAAGAAATTCTGTAGCATAATTCATATCCGAAGGTTAATTAAGCCTGTTTGTGCTTTTATATTCAGTTTATAAACGGCACATACAAGTAAATTTTTCCTGCCCAGATGTGGAGCGCATTTTATATCCAAGGGTTACCAAAGCTTCTTAGTGGGTTCATTTGGAGTCAAATACAAGGTGTGTATTTATCATATACAGATATCTTCATCAAACAGTGTCTGTACATTTTAGAACAAACAGTATGTCAGACAAACAGGTGGCAGGCTCTTCATCTGCGAGTGGCAGAGGCACAAATATTCCAGGCCCAGGTGGCAGCACAGCAAGGAGATGTCGCAGCAGGGGTCACTCGGTGGGCCACAACTGCCGCTGACATCTAGCGGCCGTGTGCTGACTAGCAACCCAAGGGTTCTTGATTGGTTGACTAGGTCATCCACTTCCTCCCAGATGACATCTGGCAACCCCAGCCAAGAGTCGGTGGGAACGTCAGACACAACCCTTAGTTGGCATGGCCCGGGAGCGGGTCAGCGGCCCTCACCTGTCCTCAACCCGCCTCTGTCCCATCCGGTTCCCTCAGCCAGAGATCTACTATGTGGTCTGGGCTCAGCGCCACTATATAGCGAGGATGAAGAATTTGAGGAGGGCAGTCAGCAGCTACTTGGCAGCGAAGAAATGGGGCCAATATCCCCTGCTTCTTGCAGTAGGCGGCAAAGTATAGATGTTGAGAGTGGCATGAGAGGTCATGTTGTGAGGGGTCAGCCTCTGCATACCAAGACCGGTGATGAGGACAGCAGTGACGATGAAACACAAATAGATGATGATGTAGCCGACCGCACTTGGGAGCCAGGTGAGGCAAGGGCTTCATCATCGTCAGGAGAAGAGGGCGTCAGCTTGCGCGTCAGGCAGCCGCGCAGCCAGCAAGTGCGTTGTGTGGCCGTGAGTCAGCAGGATAGCAGCAGTGTCAGGTCGGGAGCCAAGCGGCCACGGGGTAAAAACCCCCTTCGCAGGTCCAAGAAAGTAGTGGCACAGGGGCTCAGCGAGGCAGCGGTAGTCACTCAGTGCGGAGCGTTGGCGGTAAAATCCGATACTCGGCGGTGTGGCAGTTCTTTGCTAAGACATTAGAGGAGCCGAATATGGGTATATGTAGAATCTGTAGGCAGAAAGTGAAGCATGGCCAGGGAGCTTATGTTGGCACAACGGCCCTGCGTCAACACGTGCAGCGTCACCATCCGGTGGCCTGGGAGAAACGTGGCTCAGATGTGGTTGTCCATCCTGCCGCCGCAGCAACAGCAGCAGCAGCGCCCAGTGGCACGCATGCCATTGCAGCCAGTCGAGGCTCCACCACCTCTGCAGAAGGGAGCTGTTTCTCTTTGACATCATCTCCCGGTCCAGATGATCTTGCTCCTCGCTACTCATGGTGCCAGCAGTCGTTCAGCGAGGCGATTGCAAAGAGACAACAGTATGCGTCCAACCATGCTAAGGTGCAGAAGCTGACCGTGCTTCTGTCCAAGTTGCTGGTGCTGCAGTCCCTCTCTTTCCAAATGGTGGACTCTACACCGTTCAGAGAACTAATGGCTTGTGCCGAGCCGAGATGGAGAGTTCCAAGCCGTAATTTATTTTCCAAAAAGGCAGTACCAGCACTTCATAAATATGTAGAACAGAAGGTGGACCAGTCCTTGAGCTTATCGGTTTGTTCCAAGGTGCACGGCAGCGTGGACGTCTGGAGCTGTAACTATGGTCAGGGCCAGTACATGTCCTTTACGGCCCACTGGGTGAATGTGCTTCCGGCCCAGGCACACCAACAACTTGGACAGGAGACGCCGCTTTCTCCTCCACGTTGTCAAACTGCGGCTCCTGCGCCAATGTCCGCCTTCGGCTCCTACACCACTATCTCAGCCTCCACAAGTACTGCTCCATCATACCACGTGTGTAGGGCACAGCGGTGTCACGCAGTTCTACACCTGGCTTGCCTCGGCGAACGAAGTCATACAGGGGAGGAACTGCTCCGCGTCATGCAGCAAGAAATCGATGTGTGGCTTTCTCCGCGCCAACTGCAAATCGGAACCATGGTGACGGACAATGGGAGGAACATGGTGTCCACGCTGCACCGAGGAGGGATGGTCCATGCGCCCTGCATGGCGCACGTGTTCAATCTGGTTGCGAAAAGGTTCCTGAAGTCTTCCACCGATCTTCAGAAGATTCTGAAAATGGCCAGGAAACTGTGCATGCACTTCATCCATTCCTACAAAGCCAGGAACACCCTCCTCGAGTTGCAGCGGCACAACGGCCTCCCCCAACACACACTGATATGCGATGTTTCCACCCATTGAAATTCAAGCCTGCACATTTTGGACCGACTGTATGAACAGAGAAAGGCCATTAATGATTTTTTGATGATCCAGGCAGACAGGAGTACTCCCCTGTGTAACTTTGATATCAGCCAGTGGCAGCTCATGCGTGACACCTGCCGTTTGTTGAGGCCATTCGAGGAGGTCACGTTATTTGTCAGTCGCCAGGACTACGGGATGAATAACGTCATTCCACTGCTTCATGTCCTGGAACAGATGCTGAAAATCTGTCTGGGCAGGGGACTGGAGACGTGGCGACTACATCTCGCAGCCACATGAGTCTGGTGGGGACTGAAATGGAGAAGGAGGACATTGGAGCAGAAGCATTGTCTGGTGAAATGAGTGGATTTTCTACCCAGGTGATAAGAGAGGAGGAGCAGGAGCAGCTGGATGAGGTAGATGGAGATGAGGAAGACGAGGCAGATGACCCGCAAGAACCGTGGCAGTATACAGTGGAGATGGAGGCAGGGAGCCCCTCGCAGTCACTTGTGCAGATAGCCCGCAGCATGCTGATTTGCCTGGCTAGTGACAGCCGAATAGTCACCATCCGGCAGAGGGATGACTTCTGGCTCTCCACCCTATCTGACCCTCGCTACCGGTCCAAAATGGGAGCCTTTTTCCCAGCTATTGAGAGGCAGGACAAACTCAAATACTATAGAGAAATCCTCCGTAGTCATTTGTCCGCTGCCTATGTGCGGCATCGTCCTTACTCTGACAGTTCTGACCGGGGGGTTCTTCAGCGCTCACGTACTACTGCCGCGGCTGCTGGGGGAAGGTGTGGGGTTGGGAGCAGTACCAGCTCCATCAGCAGCAACCTAAGTCTGGAGTCACTGAATCAACAGGCGGTGGCCTACTTGACAGCACTCTGACACCCCAGTTAGAAGATCCGCTGGACTACTGGGCAGCCAAGCCGGATGTGTGGCCGCAACTTGCCGAGTTTACAGTGGAGAAGCTGTCCTGCCCGGCCAGTAGTGTGGCATCAGAGCGGGTGTTCAGTGCGGCGGGGGCCATCGTTACCCCAAGGAGAACCCGCTTGTCCACGGGAAATGTGAAACGACTGACCTTTGTCAAGATGAATCAGGCGTGGATTGGCCAGGATTTCCATTCATCAATGCCTTAGGCTTCAGACTACATCAGCCATGACACCTCACCCAAACTTTGAGATATGAGTCTGGGTTCAAACTAACTGCCTCAGGCACAATTCTGATGTCGCCACCCGCCTGATGCCACACATCTGCTGACCGTTTCTCCATCTGCCACCACCCATCTTTACCAGGGACTGGTATTGCCACCCACCTCCACACTCTGTCATTGTGCCACTTTATGACCTCATGCTGCTGCTGCTGTTGCTGGTGCCGTGACATTCACACTGTGTCATTGTGCCACTCTCTGACCTCATGCTGTTGCTCCTGCCGCCGTCACCTCCACTCTCTGTCATTGTGCCACTCTGTGGCCTACTCCAGTTTTTGCCACCTCCAGAATTTCATTGTGCCACTCTCTGACCTCATGCTGCTGCCACTGTCACCTCCACTCTCTGTCATTGTGCCACTCTGTGGCCTACTACTGTTTTGCCACCTCCAGAATGTCATTGTGCCACTGTCTGACCTCATGCTGCTGCTGCCGTGACCTCCACACTGTGTCATTGTGCCACTCTGTGGCCTACTCCAGTTTTTGCCACCTCCAGAATGTCATTGTGCCACTGTCTGACCTCATGCTGCTGCTGCTGTGACCTCCACTCTCTGTCATAGTGCCACTCTGTGGCCTACTACTGTTTTTGCCACCTCCAGAATGTCATTGTGCCACTCTCTGAACTCATGCTGCTGTGGCTGCCGCCGTCACTTCCATTCTCTGTCATTGTGCCACTCTGTGGCCTACTCCAGTTTTTGCCACCTCCAGAATGTTATTGTGCCACTGTCTGACCTCATGCTGCTGCCACCGTCACCTCCACTCTCTGTCATTGTGCCACTCTGTGGCCTACTACTGTTTTGCCACCTCCAGAATGTCATTGTGCCACTGTCTGACCTCATGCTGCTGCTGCCGTTACCTCCACACTGTGTCATTGTGCCACTCTGTGGCCTACTCCAGTTTTTGCCACCTCCAGAATGTCATTGTGTCACTGTCTGACCTCATGCTGCTGTGACCTCCACTCTCTGTCATTGTGACACTCTGTGGCCTACTACTGTTTTGCCACCTCCAGAATGTCTTTGTGCCACTGCCTGACCTCATGCTGCTGCCACTGTCACCTCCACTCTCTGTCATTGTGCCACTCTGTGGCCTACTACTGTTTTTCCACCTCCAGAATGTCATTGTGCCACTGTCTGACCTCATGCTGCTGCTGCCGTTACCTCCACACTGTGTCATTGTGCCACTCTGTGGCCTACTCCAGTTTTTGCCACCTCCAGAATGTCATTGTGCCACTGTCTGACCTCATGCTGCTGCCACCGTCACCTCCACTCTCTGTCATATTGCCACTCTGTGGCCTACTACTGTTTTTTCCACCTCCAGAATGTCATTGTGCCACTGTCTGACCTCATGCTGCTGCCACCGTCACCTCCACTCTCTGTCATTGTGCCACTCTGTGGCCTACTCCAGTTTTTGCCACCTCCAGAATGTCATTGTGCCACTGTCTGACCTCATGCTGCTGCTGCCGTTACCTCCACACTGTGTCATTGTGCCACTCTGTGGCCTACTCCAGTTTTTGCCACCTCCAGAATGTCATTGTTCCACTGTCTGACCTCATGCTGTTGCTCCTGCCACCGTCACCTCCACTCTCTGTCATTGTGCCACTCTGTGGCCTACTACTGTTTTGCCACCTGCAGAATGTCAGTGTGCCACTGTCTGACCTCATGCAGCTGCTGCTGTTGATGCCGTCAACTCCACACTGTGTCATTGTGACACTCTGTGGCCTACTCCTTTTTTTGCCACCTCCAGAATGTCATTGTGCCACTGTCTGACCTCATGCTGCTGTGGCTGCCGTCATCACCTCCACACTCTGTCACTGATGTTGCCACTTGAGCCCTCAGCTGTTTTTTTTCCAGCTGTCGCTGCCATGACTTTATCAGGCTACATTCCCTCTTCAGTTTTTTGGTCAGTTTTGCCCTCTTAAGTGCCCAGGGAATTTTATAGTGAAGTGTTTCTAAGAGCGGCGGCAGTCATGTGCGTGTCACACTAAAACACAACATTGTATGAAGACCAAACCAAGCTCCCTCTGCATATTTAAGCATGGCACAACGTTCTACATCACACTGCAGGCTCAGTGCAGCCTGGAAATAGCTGTTTTTAACGTGATTCGTCCCGAAGTAATTCGGACCGAAGTTATTTTTGTCGGGATATTCGGCGAAGTGAACGAACTGAATTTTTGAGAAATTCTCCCATCTCTAAACATAATCCATTGGGCTATGGCAAAAAAAAGTTAATGGAAAGACCTGGTAGCTAAAATATTTATTTATCAATTCATCAATAATACCGTTGTCTTTCATACTAGATGCAAGATAAATTTTTCATCCCAGAGAAGGACTCTAAATTTCCACAAGTGAAAAGTATCCTTACCTCCTGGTCTCAAAGTCATGTCATCAACCGTAACCACATGTTCTTTGAAGGTGTTCAGATATCATAGAAGTATCCCCCACTTGCCAATCCTTAATTCCCTTTCTACCGCATGATCATAATTATATGTCTCTTGTTTTTTTTCCTCTCTCTGCATACCAAGAGCCCAAATTTTTTTGTTTTCCCATCTACATAGTCGTATGAGGGTTTTTTTTTATGCAGAACAAGATGTTCTTTTGAATGTTGTCATTGACTTTACCATATAATGTACTGGGAAACCAAACACAAATTCTAAGTTGTTTTTATGTCATTCACTCTTCAGTATAAATTATGTGTTATCTATATTCTGCAGGTTGGTGTGATTCTGGTGAAACCAAATATTTTTTGTAGGGTTTTCATTATGTTTTAGTACCTTAAAAAATAAAAACATTCTCTAATTCTTAGCCCCGGTTCACACGGCTTATTCAAGCAGGAATTGCGAGCCAGATTGCGCTCGCAATTCCGGCTTGAATAAGGGGCGGGGACGTGGCCCGCCGGCCCCATAGACTTACATTATCCACGGCGCGTATTGCGCCTGGATAATATGCATGTCAGTTTCTCCCCGCCCGGCGGATTCGCTGGGCGGTGAGGAGCGATGGAATCTACTGTTCTCTATGAGAACTGTGGATTACCGTAATTACTGCGACGGATTGGCGCCGTACTGCAGCGCAAATCCGGCGCGCAGTACAGTGCCAATCCGCGCCGAAATAAGCCGTGTGAACGGCCCCTTAGTTTGCCCTGCAGCGCCATTTTCTGCCACCAAAAAAAAATTGTTTTTCCACCTATGAAACTGAGTGGATGTTCTTTTGTTGTGGGATGAAGTGTAGTTTTTGTTGGTACCATTTTGGTATACATGTGACTTTTTATCACTTTTTATTACCATTTTTTGGGGATATGAAATAAAAAAAAAACACAATTTTGTTGTTTGTTTTTTTTTTTATGGTGTTCATTGTATTGGATAAATTATGTTATATTTTAATAGATTGGAATTTTTCCAAATGCAATACCAATTATGTGTAACTTTTTTATATTTGTAAAATGGCAAAAGTTGGGTGATTTGAACTTTTGAACTATGTTCTATTATGTTTACTTTTAGAACTTTTAATTATTTGCTTAGACAAGCAGTCTCCTTAGGGTACTTGACCACTAGGGAGGATAGGGAAATACCCCTACGCCAAGGATTAAAGGGTTAAACAATTTGGCTAGTTTTCTATTCTTGAAAGAAAGTGTTTGTAATTCTCAACCAGACGTTAGAAAAATGTATAATTCATCTGAAATTATCTACTCCTCTATTGGACACTGATTCAACTTGTACATATTGTTTATTAGTATGGTGGTTTAAATAAATTGTTTTAATATGTCAGCACTTAATTTCTGGTGTTCCCACGACTATAAAATACTTCCAGTTCGTTAAGATGCCACTCTTATCAATAACCAAAGCAATCATTAGATGACTATAGAAAGACCCAGTCAGCGAAACAGCCTGTTTTTCCCAGAATGCAAAAGAACAGTAAACAATTATTGTAGACGAGGGGTTTTCCTATACCTCAGCAAATATCTAGAAATGACCAAATTTGAACATGCGGTGATGTGTAGCAAAACAATTTTTTAAAAGGTCACCACCTACCAATCAGACGTTTGTTTATTAAAAAGGTAACCAATAGTACTGTACTGTGTTATGAATAAATGAAGCCAATGATTTTTCTAGTTGAAAAAAGAAGTCATGATGATTCTGTTACTCTTACCACGCCTTTGAGCACCTGCATCAAAATCTGTGTTTGTGAACTAAAATAAAGAGAAAGACTGAATCTGAATCTACATGATGTCAAGTGTCATTTTTCAGGGCTAAACAGGTATTTGGAAACCAACACAACGATGGTTAAGATGAATTTTCAGCCTTATCAGGGGCATCATCGCTAATATAACCTTTTACATTATATGGATAATGCAGAAGGGTGTAATAAGATGAGGTTCCTTAGGCAGGAAGTAATAGAAACATTAACACAGCAGCTATAGAAGCCTTCATTAGACTTCCAGCTGCCGTGGCAATCAATTGTCACCCTGCAATCTCATCAGCGTGCTTGTTTGCTTTTAAGTGTGGGGGGAACCGGAGTACACAGCAGAGACCCACAGAGAACATACAAACTCTTTGCATGTCTTGTCCTTAATGGAGTATATAACCATGACTTCGGTGCTGCAAGGTAATAGTACTAACCACTGAACCACTCTTTTGTTAGGCCAGCTTCAATTTAAAAGAATTTGTCAAAATGAGACAAGCCCTTTAAAAGTACAGTGGTACCTCGGTATAAGTCTGCTTTAGAATAAGTCCAACTTTGTATACATCCTGTTTGGATGTGGAAAATTTTCTTTGGTATACAGCTATTTGTTTGGAATAAAAATCAAGGGTGTATGGCCTGGACCTGATGAGGAGGAAGCACAGAAAGCCCCTTTATTAATCAAGGAAATCCTTGCTAAGTGGATGGATGTAAAAAACTTTGCAAAAGAGTACCATCCCAGCAAAGCTGAAACAAGCCATAATAGCATTGTCTGAAATAACCAAACAATGACACGTTTCTGAAATATTCTGAGAAGAAGGCAGTGCTAGAGGTAGCATGAAGCAAGAGCACAACATGTGTATCTGAGCTGAAACATGTTCCTATGTTTTTTTTTTGTTTTTTTTTAATAATTACTATAGTTATTTTTAGTTTGTTATTCGGTTGTTTTCCAATTTTATACATTGGTACCTTGGAATAAGTTATTAAAGGGGTTGTCTCACTACATCGATTCATCTTACCTGAGTCCTGTTTACTCAGTTTCATTTTTGAATTCAGTGGCGTGTTTACTGGCTAATACTGGCCTGCAGTGATGAGCTGCTGAGGACACCAGGTCTGTAGCTTTAGCGACCAGCGTTGGCAGCCTATTAGGAGAGATCAAACAGGTCTGTAGCCATAGCGACCTGAGGAGCTGATGCAGCCCATAGAAGAGGGGATATCTAGGAATAGGTAGGACTGTTAATGGACACCTATTGAAAAGTGATTTGCTTCTGCAAGATCTTTAACATACAAAGCAATCTTTGTAGTAAGACAACCCTTTTAAATCATTCCAGATCCTTGGATATATACCAAACTGGTCTTATACCAAACAAACTTTTCCCATAAGAAAAAAAGGAAATAACCTGTTTTTTTTAGTAAAGGTTAGACTTGGTGATCCTCAACCAGGTTATACGTTTTCATTTATGTACAGTTTATATTTCACCCACTGCATTTGTATTTTCGTATTATAAAGTGTTGTGCAAAAAATCTTATTCTTATAAGAACAGATTAATTATTTTCCCCTTTTTGTTTGGTATAAATCCAAGGAGCAGATTAATGACTTATTCCAAGATACCACTGTATAAAATTGGAGAACAACTAAAATAACAAACTTAAAATAACTGTAGTAATTATAAAAAAAAAACATAGCAACATGTTTCAGTTCAGATGCACATGTTGTGCTCTTGCTTCATGCTGCCTCTAACACTGCGCTCTTGTTTGATAAGAAGATGACAGAACACGAAAACGAATACGATGCAAATAGGAATTAGTATCAACTATTTGTATTTAATGACCCAGAGCAAAGGAAGCCAAGAAAGTCAAAACAAGATGTGAATGTTCCTCTATAATTGAGATGTACACAAATATGAAACACATAAAGCATCTTCATTCGAGAGTGATAGATTAAATACAGTGTAATTCAGCCTAGTTGTTCCTAGTGAAAAATAGATGTCTTTATTAGTAGCTGGAGTCAGTGATCCTGAAGTGAGAATCCACAGTAGATCAGCCAGTTGTCAGAATTGATTAGTTAATTTTTTTAGAGTATGTTCTCCTGTCTCACCACTTGAAGTGCTAACTATATTTATTTTTATATGTTCATATAAACTCAGTTCACAATATATAATGATCAACCAACCCCTCTGCAAAACAAATTGTTGCAAAGTCACTTTAGTTTTGGGACTTAATCCTTTACTATAAATATATTTTTTTATCAAGGTTATACACTATACATATATACAGTTATATATCCAGAGTAACCCCTCTGTGCAGCAGGGAAAGCAACTGGGAAAGCTGGGAGTGATTCAATAAGGTCCTGATAGGTTGTTACTAGTGTTGAGCGATTTTTATCGACAAAGTTGAAATCGGCAAGGTTTTTATGGTGATCGAAATTTCCAGATCATGCGATAAAATTTAAAGGGTTTAAAATCTGTGCATCATCTATTAAGATCGCGCCTTTTTCGGCGCTTCCTGTAATTTTGGCGGCCAGCAAAAAGAGATTACAGAATAGAGCAGGGTGAGATGTGTGTGCGACGTCATGACTGGGATGTGTATTGGTTGCGATTGGCTGGAAAAAATCACATGACCCGTTTTACATAGAACAGCGTTTCCTGTTTCGCCTCAGTGTCTTCAGGCCGGGG
>JAODAL010072305.1:0-15164 GCA_025379985.1 Phyllomedusa bahiana
TTCCTTTTATATGGAGATTATCTACCTAGCTACCGGGCCCTTTTCCATCTCTGGACCCTTTGGGTTTTCCTCCTACCAAACCTAGGTCTTACCTAACTACCTGGGGCCTTACCTATCTAACTACCTTTATGGGGCTTTGTCTGATTATCTAACTACCTAGGACAGTTTTTTCTCAATCCACCCCAAACCCACTAACAGGTCAAGTTTTTGGTTTTTTTCCTCAGCATTGCACAGGTGATATCATTATTGTCAGTGCTTTTTGCAAAGGTGTTTTAAATTATTTCAGTGCATTCAGGGGAGATCCTGAAAAACAGGCCTTTGGGGGGTCTTGAGGACTGGAGTTGAAAAAACACTGACTGGGGACTTTTCCCTACCTACCTGGGGCTTTAGCTACCTACCTGGGTATTTGGCTTCCTGCTTATCTAGGGCCTTGCCTACCTAACCCCTACTTGTTAATTTCCCAAACTCCCTGGGGTTTTACCTCCTGCCTTCCTCCCAATTCCTACATGGGCCTTGTCTTCTCCTTACCTACGGGGGCCCTTCCTAGCTACTACCGGGGCCTTGCCTGATTTTGCTACATTTGGCCTTGTCTGCTTATGTATCTACCTGAGATTTTTCCCTACTTTCTCCTAAGGTTTTCCTTTCCTAAGGGGGCATTGTTTTACCTACATACGTTAAAAACCAAAAGTTTCCCAAAAAAACCCCACTGCGGGTTTTTTCTCCTTTACATAAAACAGAAAAACCTTTCCCCCGTTTTGGGGAAATTTGGAAACCAAATTATTTCTATTTGCCAAAGCTAGAAAAGGGAAAAAATTTTTAATGCTTTTTTATACTTTTGCAAGTAAAAAATTTTTTCAGCCTATAATTACTATCCCTTTAAAAATTTGGGCCACCTTGTGATGTAATTTTTTGGCAAAAAGTGAGCTACCGTGGATGTATTTTAAAGCACACCGAAACCACTGCTTCTGTGTGTAATATGGGGAAAAAAGAAAATCAGCCCGATATAGGAAAGAATTGTGGACTTGCACAAGTTGGTCACTTGGGTTTTTCATTTTTCCCGATACATGAAGGTGCCTCGTTTGTACAAAAAAAATTTTACCAAGTCAAACAAGATGGGGAAAGCCAGTTACTAACCGTCAGGAAGGAGATGGTTTGTGTCTGGAGAGAACTGCTTTGTTTTGAATGTGCATTCAACCCAAAAACAAAAGGAAAAACCCCTTTGGGGGGATGCTGGGGGAATTGTAAGATTGTATATTATCCCAGTTAAAAAAGTACTGTATCAACATGGGGGAAAGGCCCTCTGAGGGAGAAGCCCTTACTCCAAAAGAAAATATAAAAGCCAGATTAAGTTTGCAAATCACAAGGAAAAAAACTACATTTTTGGGACTGTTCTGTGGGGCTGACGAAACAAATTTAAATGTTTGGCCCTTTTTGACCATCGTTTCTTTGGAGGAAAAAAAGGGGGAAGCTGGAACCCAAAAACACCCCCTAACTATGAAAAAGGGTGGTGCATCATGTTGGGGGTTTTTCTGCGGAGGGACTGGTGCACTTCACAAAATAAGGCATTTTTGGGGAAAGAAATTTTGTTGCAATACTAAGCAACATTCAAGACATCAGCAGGAAGCTTGGGGGGGAAATGGGTTTCCAAATGGACAATGACCCAAAGCTACTTGCCAAACTGGTTACAAAGTGGCCTAAGGAAAACCCAAACCCAATGTTTGGAGGGCCATCACAAAGCCCTGATCTCAACCTATAGAAAATATATGGGCAAAGGTTCCAGCAAGAGCACCTACAAACATGGTCAGTTACACCAGTTCTGCAGAGGAATGGGACAAAATTTTACCAATTTGTGGAATCTTGTGGAAGGACCCAAAAACTTTGACCAAGTCCCACAGTTTAAGGGCAAAGCTACCAATACTAATGCAATGTATGGAAACTTCTGACTTTGCAGAAAGTAATAAAAATGCTTTCAAAAATTTTCTTTCATTATTCTGGCATTTGGCAAATATAAATAATTTTGGTTCCTAATTCAACTAAAACGGGGAAGGTTTATTCTGATTTCATGTCAGATAGTGAGAAAGACATTTTTATATAGTGTATGTAAACTTCTGGTTTCAACTGTGCCTGGGGTCTTGCCTACAGGTGCGTTGCTAGGGTCCTAAAACATTCAGGGCCCGGGCCCTCTGTGTTAAATTTTGCTCAGTAGGGCTCAGGGCCGGACTGGGAATAAAAATCACCCCTGGCACTAAGCCCCCACCAGCCCACATACAATATCCGCTTAAAAAAAGTTCCCTTGTTCTCGTACATCGCCACTTTCTAAAATAAACTACACTATAAAAGGTGCTTTCACACAGAGCATTTTTGGTGCTTTTTTTTTGTGTTTTTTGGGCGGTTTTGTGCAGAAAGGCAGAGTGTTAAAAGCTGTACATTTCTGCACAAAAAAATGCATCAAAAAATGCACCAAAACCGCTCCGTGTGAAAGCACCATAAACACAAGCAAGAAAGAGAAAGTGGTGCAGAGAAACCGTCTTGCTTCAAAGATATACAACCAAGTTTGGGCGCTCACCCGTTAGACTCTAACTTGGAGGTTTCTCTTCTTTCCTCCGGAAGCCTCTGAAACGTCACAGCAGAGTGTGCACCGTACATTCATCAGCACGGATGTGCTTACGGCTCGTCTATTCATATGGACTACATTTAAAGTTTGTCTACAAAGGACTTTATATACTCAAGGACTAAGGTACCGATGTATCCATGAAAAATGATTGCATGGTGTTGTATATGTCTTTACAAAATTTGAAGTAAAATATATTTATTAGACTCTACGTTTATCTTTGAATTGTGCAGAGAAACCCCTCATCACAGAGTCAGGTGTTCGCTTGCTTTACAATCAGGGACAAGCCTACACTGACACTACATCAGCACCAGCATAACCTACAACCCCACCAATCAGATCTCCAGTAGTCAGGTCACCATCACATGAATACAGCACTGATTCAACACAGAAGTAAAATGACCCTGACAGCAGAGACTCCAGTGGACGTCATCTCTGATGGGAGTTGTCTTCTTCTCCTTCTGGCCCAAACCTCCATGATGTCTTCCCTGATGAGTCGTTCCCTTCCCTTTTTTTCTCTGTCCAGTACAGCATGCAATGTCTTCTTCTAGTGGTCACTACTTGTCCCTGTAGAATTTACCACAAATACATCTTAGACTCCTCTCACTTCCAGCACTGTCCTATCAATTCCCCAAACAGCTATGTTAGACCCACAAAATTAGAAATGAAAAAATGTCAGATAAGTGGCATGTAAATAGGTAGACCCCCATTAGGTAGGTAAACAGTGCCTTCCTCCATTAATTTGGTAGGTTGACAGGGCCTACCCCTGTAACTGGCCAGGTAGCTGGGGCTGCTCCCAGTAACTAGCCAGGTAGCTGGGGCTGCCCCCAGTACCCAGCCCGGTAGCTGGGGCTGCCCCCAGGACCGCGCCAGGTAGCTGGGGCTGCCCCCAGTAACTAGCCAGGTAGCTGAGGCTGCCCCCAGTAACTAGCCAGGTAGCTGGGGCTGCCCCCAGTAACTAGCCAGGTAGCTGGGGCTGCCCCCAGTAATTAGCCAGGTAGCTGGGGCTGCCCCCAGTAACTAGCCAGGTAGCTGGGGTTGCCCCCAGTAACTAGCCAGGTAGCTAGGGCTGCCCCCCAGTAACTAGCCAGGTCGCTAGGGCTACCCCCAGTAACCTGCCAGGTAGCTTGGGCTGCCCCCAGTAACTAGCCAGGTAGCTTGGGCTGCCCCCAGTAATCAGCCAGGAAGCTAGGGCTGCCCCCAGCAATCAGCCAGGTAGGGCCAGTAATTAGCCATGTAGGGCCAGTAATAAGCCAGGTAGGGCCAGGGACAGTAATTAGCCAGCTAGGGCCAGTATGTAGGCAGGCAGGGCCAGTATGTAAGCAGGTAGGCCCAGTATATAGCCAGGCAGTGCCAGTATGTAGCCAGGCAGGGCCAGTATATAGTCAGGCAGGGCCAGTATATAGACAGGGCCACTTATAGGCAGGCAGGGGCAGTATATAGGCAGACAGGGCAGGTATATAGGCAGACAGGGCAGGTATATAGGCAGACAGGGCTGGTATATAGGCAGAAAGGGCTGGTATATAGGCAGAGAGGGCTGGTCTATAGGCAGACAGCGCAGTATATAGGTAGTCAGGGCTGGTATATAGGCAGACAGGGCAGGTATATAGGCAGACAAGGCTAGTAGTTTTAAAAAAATAAATAAAAACAATACTTACCTGATGTCTTTCCCTCCTCTTCTGTCCACATCCCCGGAGCGGCCACCGGCAGCAGTGTGCGGAACGCGGAGCGGGCGCGCGATGATGTCATCACATCGCGCACCTGCCCCGCAGCCTCCTGGGAGCTGAACAGACAGGATCAGAAGATCCCGGCTGTTCAGCCTCGGCCGCTGCTTGTACCGTGCGGTGCAGGCGGCGGCCATGATGGCTGCATGGCTGGGTCGGTGACCCGCCGTGCAGTTGTGTGGCGAGGGGGGCCTTTCGGCCCCCTGGCACAGGGGTCCAGTCGCAGATGCGACCATTCCGGCCCCTGTGGCGGGCCACAAACTGGCGCCGGGACTCGGGGCCCGCTGGGGGGAAACACTGGTCCCCTTGGCGGACGATCAGAGCTGGCCCTGCGGCCCGGACCCCAGCGGCCCGCCGGGCAAATGCCTGGTTTGCCCTGTGAGCAGTCCGGGCCTGGTAGGGCTGGGTTCACACGGCATTTTTCATGCCACATTGTGAACTGCAGCATGATGTGTTTTTACAGACAAAAAACGTATGTTTCTGTCACTAATTTTCTGCATATTCCACGTAGAACCCGTCCATCTCCTCAGCAGTCACTGGACAATGAGAATCAGCGCTGACAAATTTGCTGTTTCAAAAGCACTCACCTCCGTATGACAGTGTAATACCTCACAAATAAGTCACCAAAACATATACCTACACATGCAGCAAATCTACCAGACTAATGATTGTTACTAAAAAAAGAAAAACTCCTACAAAATCAAGACCCAAAACAATTACTTCTTAAGAAATAATCCTGCCAGACCCTGACCGAATGCGACCACCTCATGTGATTATCAGCTGTACACAGGCTCTGAAGACATGTATTTCTGCAATACAGTGACCAGATAGTGGTAGGTACTAGTTGTATGTAGATGCTTAGCAGATTTCTCCCGGCCAATACTCGTCCCTGCAGATTTGGACAAATATCTTTGAATCCTCACATTTCCAGCAACTCCTTACTTATAGGTATATAAGTCCCCTCAGTTAGGTAGGTGTATAGGTCCCCTCAGATAGGAAGCTATATAGGTCCCTGCACTTAGGCAGGTATATAGATATAGGGTAACTCAAGCAGGTATATAGATATAGGGTAACTCTCAGGCAGTATATATAGATATAGGGGCACTCAGGCAGGTATATAGATATAGGGTCACTCTCAGGCAGGTATATAGATAACTCTCAGGCAGTATATATAGATATAGGATAACTCTCAGGCAGTATATATAGATATAGGATCACTCTCAGGCAGTATATAGATATAGGGTCACTCTCAGGCAGGTATATAGATATAGGGGCACTCAGGCAGGTATATAGGATAACTCTCAGGCAGTATATATAGATATAGGATCACTCTCAGGCAGTATATATAGATATAGGATCACTCTCAGGCAGGTATATAGGGTCACTGTCTGGCAGGTATATAGATATAGGGGCACTCAGGCAGGTATATAGATATAGGGTCACTCTCAGGCAGTATATATAGATATAGGGCCACTCTCAGGCACTATATATAGATATAGGGGTACTATCAGGCAGTATATATACATATAAGGCCACTCTCAGGCAGTATATATAGATATAAGGTTACTCTCAGGCAGGTATAAATAGATATAGGGTCACTCTCAGGCAGGTAAACTCCATTAAAAATATGAACATTAATGCTCACCTTACCTCCCCATCTGAGCACACTCCTCTTCAGTCTGGCGCTCCTCTGGCAGCACAGTCTCTGACGACTGTGCAGCCGAGGAGAGGCAGCGGTGTGATGAGGTAATTACATTGCGCCGCTGCCCAGCTTCGCATTATGGGGCCCACAGCGCTATGACGACCCGGCAGCCCCGCTGTGTCCGACCCGTGGCCTACCGGAGATTCCAATG
This sequence comes from Phyllomedusa bahiana, assembly GCA_025379985.1. Classification (NCBI taxonomy): domain Eukaryota; kingdom Metazoa; phylum Chordata; class Amphibia; order Anura; family Hylidae; genus Phyllomedusa; species Phyllomedusa bahiana. The sequence continues at coordinate 6,189 of JAODAL010072305.1, forward strand.
ATCCTCAGGAGAGCCAGTCCGACACTGTCTGCAGAGCAGGAAGCTCTCCCTCTCTGCTCCGCAGAATGCCTTAGCTGTATGTGCGTCCAGTGGATGCACATACAGCTGAAGAGACCTTCGGCGCTCCAGGCCCACAGCAGCGGGGCACAGGCAGTTTTATCCGGGGCCTGAGCCAAAAAACTGTTGTAGCCCTGTTTTATAGATGTATGAACAGTCATACGCCAAAACTTGCACCAGGCATAGCACTTACTGTATATATGCCTGTGTCAAAGATATGCTATGCTATGCATGGCATACCACACGCCAGATTTATGAATCCACATACGACAGGATTATTCATACTGTCGCATTCAACCCTCCTCTATGTCAATTTAGAACTAGCGTGTCGGCGCCAGATTTCATATACTTTCAAATACTGCCCTCGGTCTCAGCCTTGCCAGTTTGAAATTGACATGGATTAGTTTGACATTTTTGTGCCACATTCTATGGAGCAACATTCATCAATGTGTCTACTCTTATTAATGTGGCGAAACACTCACCTTTAGAATTGGCACTGACAAAATTGTCAAGGATGTCGAACATGTGCCCATTTTTGGAACAAAATCTTTTAAACACATGTCAAACATGTACAGCATTGTTTTTTGTTGTTGAATATCATGCCAGAAATCTGGCGCAGCCCATCCTATACCATTCCCCTATGTGCACACTTACCAGAATTTTACTTCCAATTAATTTAAAATAAATCTTTTTCTTTACATAGGAGTGGCATGTAGTGTGATAGTTGTAGAAAGTGCTGTCTGGGCTAGTTCACACGGCTTATTGCCGACGTAATTGCGGGGACAGATTTCGCCCCGCAATTACGCCGGCTGCCGTGCAGCGGGGGCCGGCTACTCGCTGGCCCCATAGACATTCATTATTCACGGCGCGTACACGCCGTAAATAATGTGCATGTCACTTATATTGTGCGAGCAGGGAGAGGAGACGGAATCCATAGTTCTCTATGAGAACTGTGGATTACCGTAATGACTGGGACGGATTCCAGCCGTATTGGAGCGCAATACGGCACGCAATACGGCTGAAATCAGTCCCAGAATAAGCCGTGTGAACGAGCCCTATCTGTGTAACTTCCCTTGCAGGTGCCACCTTTTCTCCTTCCTCCTCTCTGCATCACTTGTTACCTCCCTCTTGGCTCCGGTGCAGTGTCAGCTCTTTTATTTCCTCACTTGTAATCAGCTCTTCACCTGCAAACACCGGAGACTTGATGCCTTTACATGGAAGGCTATGTCTCCACTGCATCACACAAAAAACGGCCCGAAAGCGGCCGTTTTTTCGGTGATGCAGGACCGGGGTTTTTGTCACGCCTTGTACAAAAATCGCGGTCGATTCTCGTTTTTTTGCCGTCACCTATACAATAGTATTGTATATGAAGACGGCAAGAAAACTAAAAGCACCGGCGTATTAATATAACATGCTGTATAATACGCCGGTGCCGAAAGACGAGCTGTGTAGACTGCAGCTCATCTTTTCTATTGCGGTCTATGGGGCCGCAGGAACGATCGTATCTTCGATGCTTTTAAAAAACTAAAAGTGCCAAAAATACGATCGTAATCCTGTGCAGTGTGGACATAGCCTAACAGACAAACAGAGAAAACAAACAAGAGCACATAATACACTTTTACACATAAGAATAAAAATATGCACTGGAGCTTTAGAAGAAAAAACACAAAAACAAAAAAAGGCACCAAAGCAAAAAGCGCATTATTTATAATAAAAACATGCTCGATTTCAGTTCAAGTTGTCAAAGATATATTGTAATACTTTCCTTCTCACGGGGATAACACTATCTAGAGTACAGTCCTTTCCTATTTGTCTGTAGATGGTCGTGGTTGTCTTCTTGGCGTTAGAGAGCAAGAAAAACATTACAAAGTATAAATCCCTCATCTCCCCCCAATTGAAATCTGTTAGCTGTAAGTGGGCAAACACCGGTAATGTTGTAATGACCAGATTTTTGACCACTTTAACTCAAATCAACATCATGGTTGGATTTATAAATGAAGAGATTTTTGCTTTGTGACTTTCTTAATCTTATGGCTCTTTTGTCTGGAGCTCCAGTGCATATTTCATATATGAAAGTTTCATAGTTTCATAGTTTGTAAGGCCAAAAAAAGACGAGACGTTCATCCAGTTAAGCCGGTTGTGCTAAGGTGTTGATCCAGAGGAAGGCAAAAACCCCCAAAGAGGTAGAAGCCAATTGTCCTCATTGTAGGGAAAAATTCCTTCCCGACTCCAATCCGGCAATCAGAAAAATCCCTGGATCAATGACCCCTCTCCAGAATCCTAGACACTATAACTTGTTATATTATAACTTGTTATATTATTACGCTCCAGAAATGCATCCAAACCATTTTTGAACTCCGTTATTGAATTCACCATGACAATTTCCTCTGGCAGAGAGTTCCACAGTCTCACTGCTCAACAGGAAAGAACCCTTTTATGTTTTTTGTAGAAAAATTTCGTTCCTCAAGATGTAAGGAGCCCCTTTTAGATACAGCCCGGTAAAATAAATCTTGAGAGAGATCTCTATATTGACCTTTAATATATTTAAACATATTTATTATTCCCCCCCGAAGCCGTCTTTTTTCTCTAAACAAATAACCCTAACCTCGCTAATCTTTCTGGTACTGTAGTCCACCCAGTCCTTTTTTTATTTTTGTTGCGCGCCTTTGTAACCTGTTCAAGCTTTTCCCAATGTCTTTCCTGTGCACTGGTGCCCAAAACTGTACACAATATTCCATGTGTGGTCTAACCATGACTTGTATAAAGGAGAATAATGTTCTCATAAATGTGCCTCTATGCCCCTTTTAATGCACCCCATGATCCTATTTGCCTTAGCGCTGCTGCTGACACTGGCTGCTACAATTAAGTTACTGTCCACCAGGTTTCCCAATCCTTCTCCAGTCACTTTTATCCAGCCTTTTTCCATTTAACATGTAATCATGTAATGGATTTTTTCCTCCCCAGGGTGCATAACCTTGCTTTATCTGTTTTAAACCTCACTGCCATTTCCCTGCCCAGGCCTCCAACTTATCCAGATCCCTTTGTAATAACACATTATTCCCTATTGTGTTGATTACTTTACAGAGCTTAGTACGTCTGCAAAGATCGATATTCTACTGTGTAATCCCCGTGTAAATCATTAATAAAATGTTAAGAGGATAGGGGCCCAATACTGACCCTTTGGGGGTACCCCAACTAGTAACAGCGATCCAGTCTGAGTATGTACCGTTAATTACTACCCTTTTTTTCTATCATTGAGCCAGTGCTTACCCACTTGCACACATTTTTCCCCAGTCCAAGCATTCTCATTTTATTTACCAACCTTTTATGTGGCACCGTATCAAATGCTTTAGAAAAATCTAGATATATGACATCCAGTGCCTCACCCCGATCCAGTCTAGCACTGACTTCCTCATAGAAGCTGATGAGATTAGTCTGACAGGACCGATCCTTCATGAACCCATGCTGGAACGGCGTTATACATTTAAAATTTTCAGTGAGATAACTCCAGGATAGCATCTCTGAGAAAACCTTCATACATTTTACCTGCAACAGAGGTTAAGCTTACCGGCCTATAGTTTCCTGGATCACTTTTGACCCATTTTTGATATTGGCCCTCACATTTGCTATGCGCCAATCCTTTTGGGGCAATACCCCTTATTTGACAGTCCAAAAATTAAGAATAAGGGCCTATCTATGACATCACTTAACTCCTCTTAGTAACACGTGGGTTAAACCATCTGGACCTGGGATTTGTCTATTTTAATCTTCCTGAGGCGGAGCTGCACTTCTTCCTGGGTTTGCACAAAAATTTTTAAGTTGGAGTTTCCCCCACTTTTCCTGTTCAACAAAGCTCATCCCCTTGGTAAATACAGGGGGAAAAAAAAGTTTTGTCTGTTATATATAAAGGTTCTGGTTCTCTTTCCTTTTTTTGCAGGTGAAGAGCTGACTACAACTGAGGAAAAAAAGACTGACACGCACCGGAGCCAAAAGGGGAGTAACAAGTATTTGGAGAGCATGGGAGAAAAGTGGGACCTGGGAAGGGGGGGTTTTCACAGAGACACTTCCCTGTTCCTCCTATACACATCAATTCTATTAAAGAAAAAAACTATCTTTTAATTGATTGAAAAGTATAAACCTGGTGGTGCACACAGGTGCATTGAGTAAATTCGGGGTTAAAACAGCTTTTTATTGGTTAAACAGTACCCTGTACAATGTTGTTGCGAGGCCAGGTGGAGCAGAAGCATCATTGTGGGGGGCAACTTTTTATTTTGGGATCCCAGGTTTTTGCTTTCACACAGTGGGGCGACAGTATGATCGGGGGTTGCGGCTGTTTTTTCCCTTTTCGGCAAAACTGCGGCTCCACCCGCCCGATCCGAATCCCCTGTCGGACGCAGGACGGTGTTAAGCGGCAACCTTTGCCCCTTTTCGGGTGCGCCTAACTAAAGGGCTGCAATGGCGTGTGGGCTTCGGGGCGGACCACCCCATTTTGAATACTCCGAGCAGTATGATCGCGGGGCGGGAAAGGCGGCGCATTGCAGCGCTCAACAGCCCCCCATAGGAGACCTATTGAAGTTGGTCTAAATGACCGGGGAGGTGAAGTGAGCGAGAACTAATGGAATGGGGCAAAATGTCTCTAGGTCGACTGTTACAACAGAAAAACCCCTCTCACTCCGTGAGACATGGGGGAGATTCCAAAAATTGTTTTTATTGGTGAAAACATTTTTTGAAAAAAAGCTCAAACCTTTTAAAAAAATACAAAATAAAAAACACTAACAACCTTTTTTTTCCGCACCCGGGGCAACATCAGAATTGGGATATTTAAACGCCGGGAAATAAAAATTTAAATTCTTAACATTCTCAATTGGTTTGGCAAAACCAACCCAAAACAAATGGATTTTCAGGGAAACCCTTATAACCTATGGAGTATATTGACCAATCAAATGAAAAGGGGACATTCAAATACAGAAAAAAAAGGGAAAAAGACTGATTTTTTGAGCTAGCGGGGGCTTGGCTATCCCCCCAATCAGACTGTGAGCTACTTTCTCCCATTTTAGTCTATGGAGAGATGGGGCACGAAATCTCACTCCGTGCGCAGGGAGTATTAGTAAATAAATCGTTTTTATTAAGTGTAAAACATTCTCTGTAAGGCCCGTTCACAACGGCTTTTTTCAAGCCGTAATTGCGGGACGGATTCCCCCCGCAGTTACGGCTTGAAAAAAGGGGGGGGACGGGGGCAGGGCGGGGGCGCGACGGGGGCGCTGCTCCCGGCCCCATAGACAATGCATTATTTACGGCGCGTACGAGCCGTAAATAATGTTCATGTCACTTTCTCCCCCCGCGGTGGATTCGCCGAGCGGGGAGGAGCGACGGAATCCACTGTTCTCTATGAGAGCAGTGGATTACCGTAATGACAGGGACGGATTGGAGCCGTACTGCTGCGCAAATCGGGCGCGCAGGACGGCTCCAATCCGCGCCCAAATAAGCCGTGTGAACATGGCCTAAAAGAGCTGAAACCTTCTGTAAATATACATAAATAAAATCAATACCAACGCGTTTGTCGCCGTCACCGGCGCTACATTGGGTATAGGGATATTAGAAATTGCCGGGAAATACAGTAATTCAAATTCTGTAAGCGTTTCTCATTGGCCAGCAGAAACCAACCAATCAGAATAGGAGCGACAGTGACCCATTATAACCTATGGAGAAGTATTGACCAATCAAATGAAAATACAGTAAAATGCAGAAAAGAGCTGATTGGTTGAGCTAGTGGGGACTTGGCTATCCGGGCCAATCAGAGTGCAAGCTATGTTGTTCCATTGTAGTCAATGGAGAGATCGGGGCAATGAAATCTCGGCTCACAGCGCTGTGCGGCATGGCGTATGATTAAAAATATCGTGTTTATTGGATGTACAACATTAGCAGATACAGCGCTGAAACCTTCTATAAACATAAATCAATCCAATCCCTAACAACGCGTGTGTCGCCGCGACCGGCGCAACATCGGGAAGTGCGATATAGACAATTGCCGGGGAATACAGTAATTCAAATTCTGGAAGCGCTTCTCATTGGTCGGCAGAAACCAACCAATCAGAATAGGAGCGGCAGTGACCCATTATAAGCTATGGAGAAATACTGACCAATCAAATGCAAAGGCGGGACAGTTCAAAATACAGTAAAAAGGCAGAAAAGAGCTGATTGGTTGAGCCCAGGCGGCAGATATGAATCCACCAATCATATGTAGTGCGTCTATTTTGAGTGGAGCAAGAAGGGCGCGATAGAAGGGCGCCCTAAAAGTTATTACTGTCTATGGGAAATACTCTAGTACTGTGATTGGTTGGGGGGAAGAGGGGCTCGTCCAGCTTAGCCAATCAGCGGCTGAGCTACTTATCTCGTAGAGTTCTATGGGGAAAAGACATGCAGAGCGCGCTCTGTGATTGGCTAAGTTAAAAGAGGCGCGATTATTTGGGCCAATGGGAGAGTGAGCGACGCTCTTATGGGTTTTCTAATACGATCTATAATAAAACTGTACGTGCCCGAAATAAAATGATAAGACTCCCGAAGTTGTACCGATCTGTATATAAAATGATCAATAATATGGGGGTAACAAAAATAAAGAAATAAAAATGAATTTATTGAATTAATATTTATTAGTTTATATTCTATCTAATGGGTTTGTATGTTTTTCTTTTTCTACTGGGTTGTTTATTGTCTGATGTGTCTAATAAGCTTTTTTCGTCCAGTGGATTTTTTTCACCTGATACGTTTGACAAATTTTTGTCATCAAAGTTTTTTTTTTCCATTCAGTAGGTTTCTTTTTGTCTGACAGGTACTTTTAATAATTTTTATAATTATTATTTTTTTTTTTATCTTGTTTGTTTTTCTAACAAATAAATTTTTTCCATCATGTTCTTTCCTCTACTGTTTTTAATAATTATATAATGGGCTTTATAAGTTTGTTTTTTTTTCTCTTTTTTTGTCTAGCGGATTGTGTCACCTAATGCATTTGGCAAAATTTTTCATCTAACTTTTTTTTTTCGTCTAGCAGTTTTTTTTTTGCCTTGCAGATACTCTCATATTTTAGTTTCACCGATTATTATTATTTTTTTTCCCTTAGCGGGTTCTTTCCTCTGGAAATTTATTTTGTCTATCACGTTTTTTTTCTCTAGTGGGTTTAATGAGGTTTTTTTCATCTATATTTTTCTTCTGTACTGGGTTTAACAATTTTTTTTTCTTTTGTCTAACAAGTTCTTTCCTCCAGCAACTTTTTATCATCTAACTGAACACTTCATCAGATGAGCCTCTCTCTCTCATATCACATCCTGAGTCTAGGAGCATGCACAACCAGTACAAGAGATTGTGATGAAGTTTATTGTAAGGACCCTGTTATGACCACACATGGCTCTCCATGGCTGGGGGATGACTTTAGTCCCTTCTAGTGCTGTGTCTGTTGCTGTTCGGCCATTTTGCCCCATCACATTTCTGCTTCCATATTGCAGCCACTGCCCCCGGCTGTAGGTCTGGTGGCCCAGGCTGGCAGCGTCATGGATTCCTATGGCGCTCCTGGTGTGGGTCATTGTTCCTGCAGTTGAGCTGGGGTTTGTGCACCTCGTAGTAGTGTGGGTGCAGGTACTTTCTTTCTATTATATTTTATTACATTTGTGGGGGATACACAAATTGCCATAATTGCAGGGGTTTTTAATCCATTTTCTTCCTATGGTGTTTACCGTATGGGATAGATGTTATATTTCAGTAGATGGAACTTTTATGGACGTTACAATGCCATATAAATATTTTGGTATTGTAACGTCCATAAAAGTTTGGTCTACTGAAATATAATGTATGCATATATACCATTCAATTCTTGGAACGGATTCGAAAGAGGCAATGAACGCGCAGCCCCGATCACTCGTGTGAACACTGATACATGTTTTTACATTGCAAGCAGCGTAAAATCACACTGCTCATAGTTAAATGCGTGTTTGGGTCCATCCAGACGCCGTGTGAATATACCCTTATTTAAACAAAAAACTTTAAAAAAAAGTTCCTACACCCAGAATTTATTACATGGTAATGAGTGATGTGCATCACTGAGCAGTGCTAAGAGGCAGCAGGACTAATCAACCCTGCGCCACCAACTGAGCATGGAGGCTGATCAGTGAGTTACTGAAAATAAACCCCCACTACATCCTCCTGCAATGTGTGTATCTATCTATAGACAAAATATATACAAGCTCCTGCCCTCATCATAGAAAGTGATTTCCAGCTTCCAGCAGCTCTCTCTGATGTTATATGGAAGGAGGCGCTTCATCTGGATGAGTATCTGCTGCACTTTCTGTAATCTGCATTTAGCATTATGTTGTGGACAGTTATGGTCTCAATAGACAATGGTCATCCCAGAACTGATTAACATTGTATGTTGAGGGGCATGTAGATGTTTTTGAGGCCATTACATACTATAATGTGTCCTGTGGTCTCTTTCAAGCCTTTATTATTTTGGGGTCTTTTGTTGGCGTATAGTGTTGAGCGATTGCGTTGGCTATCGAGATCGATCGATAGTCGATAGTCGGCCGCTATCGATAAGGTTTTTTCGATAGTGAGCATCGATTATGAGCGATGACCATTAATCTAGGGAAGCAACAACACCTTCATTATTACAACCCCAAACAGGGCTGGAGAAGCTGAAATTAACATCCACAAAAGTCAAATGGATACGTGCTACATCTTAGGCAACACACTTAGGTTTAAAAAGTCACAGAAAAAAAGTCCACAGAACCATTTACTATCCCTGTCTTTTACCACAGCCTGACCCTTAAACCTGCATCACCCACAAATTTAAAAATCCAAAACAGTAGATTTTAACCATCATTTACTTAACGGGCTTGAATATCCCCCTCCTGGAAACGCAGCAAAGAGCCC
>JAODAL010072306.1:0-15164 GCA_025379985.1 Phyllomedusa bahiana
TGGGACTTGGAAAGAAATTGCATAACAGAATTTGGGGGGCTTTTTTCCAGGATTCCTTGTAAAAATTAAAATCAGCTAAAATTGCAGATTGTTGGAATTTTTGTTTCTATTTTCACAGCCTAACACTAAAAAAAAATTGTGAAAAACCTATGAGGTCGATGTACTGACTACACCCCTGGATATATTCCTTAAGAGGTGTAGTTTCCACTATTGAGTCTTTTAGGGGGTTTATTCAATTTTAGCATTTTAGGGTACCAACAAACTTGTAATGGCGTCTAAAGAAAATCGTAATGAAAATGAGACCCCAAAGTCCAGTAGTTGCACCTCCTATTCTGAGGATTGTGGTTGAGCCAAATGGCACACTAGGGCTGTATATGGGATATCTCTAAAAAAAAAAATGCAGAATTGGGGGAAAAGAAATTAAGTTGCATTTTCCTGGTCACATCTACCGTGTTTCAGTGAATAATGGATAAAAATTGAAAATCTGCAAAAAAAAGTGAAACTTTACATTTCACCTCCACTTTGCCTTAATTTCTGTGAAATACTTATCACAAGGCATTATGGGAAAGGAGCTGGAAAGCTCACTGCGCCCTCTATAGGTTGTAACACATCCTCAATTTACTTCTGATTCACTGAATCGTTGAGAAGCAAAAAGGAATAATTGTCGTGTGAAATACTTAGTCAGTTAATAAACTTCCTAAATGCTGTTTTGAATACTTTAAGGGGTGCAGTTTCTTAGATGGAGTCATTTATGGGAATATCTAATATACAGGTTCTTCAGAATCACATCTGAACTGGACTGGTCTTTAAAAATATCAATGTTGCATTTTCTTCAAAATGTGAAAAATTACTGCTGAATTTTTAAAACTCTTAATGTCGTAAAAAAATAAAAAGACGTTAAAAAAATTATGCTGACCTATGGTAAAGTAGATGCAATTTATAAACTATTTTGGGTGGAATAAATTTCTTATATGCATATGTCTCACTACATCGGGCTTACCTCAGTCCTGTTTTCTCAGTTTCATTTTTGAACTCAAGGGTGTATTTGCTGGCTTTACTGGCTTTTACTGGCCTACAGTGATGAGCAGCTGAGGACACCAGGTCTGTAGCTATAGCAACCAGCGCTGACAGCCTTTCAGGAGAGATCAAACAGGTTTATAGCTATAGCAACCTGAGGAACTGATGCAGCCCATACAAGAGGTGATATCTAGGAATAGGACACTTTTAATGGACACATATTGTAAAGTGACTTGTTTTTGTAAGATATTTAACCTAGAAAGCAATCAATGTAGTGAGACAACCTCTTTAACAAATCAAAACTATATTTAGGTGATTTAAACTTCCATTAGTTTTGATAAATGCTTTGCTTACTCTTCATAAATCTTCACCCACATTCTTAAAGTGGTGACTTGGAATGCTTTTCCGAAAATCTTAAAGGTTTTCTTAAGGGTTTGTGTATGATCACTGTTCCTTCACTGTCTGGTCCAGCCCATTCCAAGTCATCTCTATTGTGTTTAATTCAAATTACTGACCGTGAATGTCATCCAATTCCGAACTCCATGGTCAAATAGTTCTTCTAGACCAAATAAGCATAAATAAAGTAGATTTATATGAATTGTCACTGCTGAATGCTGTGGTAGCCAAGCTTGTTAAAAGTCACATAGCCCCTCTCTTCATTAACTCAACACAAAACATTCACTTTTGGGTTCCCTGGGTGGAGCAATTCAAGAGGAAAGGTCAAACAAGGAAAACCACCTATAAGGTATGTTCAACAACAGATTATGAGATATCAAAGATATCTACTGGACACCTTGAACCTCAACAAAGAGGAGTATTGGCTATGCTGAAAAGAAAATCCTTATGTTGACCATCAGCGAGATGACCCCAAGTAAGAATGTCTGGTGAAAAGTAAGGCAAATAGGCAACACAATCCTTTTTTGGAAAATAGATAGAGCATTGTTTTTGTTTATTCCCTTTTGGCCATCACCTGTTTTTGTTTGGTAAAGTAATGCCAAATTTAAGTGCCCTGCCTGACCACGTGTCTAGACGTAACCGCAAAGATATGTCCTTGGGTAACACCATGATCTACTACATTTTCTTCTTGTTTACAGTTAAACCTTCAGATATGTTGCCAAGGACTCCTCTCTTCACAAGGACTATGATGTACACTGTTGAGGGGAACTACATAAGACTTGGTGTTGGTTAACCGGTGGAGCCTAAAGCATGGACTGGTCCCCAGATTCTGTTTTGTGTTCTCCTCATGTTATGGAAAACCCTGGTTTACCCATGTTACCCTTTGTGGATCCCAGGTACAAGAAAGTGGCGCGTTGCACCTATACTGTGCAATTGCCCATTATGCACAGATGCCATGGCCTTTGACCCTTTCTTCTTTTAGGTTTGTGCACATACTTGAAGAGGAACAGCGGTTACTGCCATGAACACTATTCTATTTGTGTTTCTCTGCCCAAAGCTCTAGGATTCAAGTACAGTGCCAAAAATGGCAGTTATGTAAAGTATTGGAGAAGGTACTCTCCATATCCTGTGTCTGTGTCTAAAAGGATAAGGTTATAATGTGCCTTTTAGCTAAAGTAATCAGGTGGGTTAAGGTTAGGCCAGGCACCAGAGAAAAATTATTTTACAGCTGAACCTTGACTCACTATTCGCAAGTATAGGAACTTATGAGTGAGAACCATTTAAGGGGAATGCCATTCACCTCAGTAAAAAAAATTAAAAAATATATTAGTTATGATTGTGTCAGGCATGCATCACTAGTGTTAGGGACATAACTTTGTATTATTGCACCAACCACTTAGTGCAAGAACCCTATACTTAGGAAAAAAAAACACATAGAGCATATTGTTTCTATTTTCCTAACCTGTACGTATTATTTAATACTTTTTTTTGTGTCTTACGTATCCAGAATCCTTTTCCAGACTGACATCCCCAACCCAACTGGTTGCCGAAGACTAGTGTTGATCGAACTGTTCTAGAAAAGTTAAGTTCTAGTAGAACTTCTCGAATTTTTAGAACCAGAACCAAACATTTTACTGTTCATCCGAGTAAAGTTCTAGTTCAACACGCCATATTCAGTTTCATTTTCAGCGGCTTTCTGTACTTTTGGTGGCCATCCAATCACATTTCTGCACTTTTGGCGGCCATCCAATCAGTGCAGATCACAGAGCAGTGTCAAAAATGTCATGTGTAGGGCTCTCATTGGCTGCTAAAATCACATGGCCATGTACATATATTTCACTGTATTGCCTTGTGAATACCATTTTTAGCTAACTCTCTGTACTGTACAGACTGCTCTTAGTTACATAGCATTTTCCTCTCCATAGACATCAATAGTTAGGAAGTTTGTTATTGCTGGCTGCATCTTTCCCACACCCAGAAGCTGTTATTTGGCGACATTTGCAGGCTCACATAACGCCTAACTCTCATATACATATATATTATACAGAGTGCTTGGATTTGCTAAATCATACTCAGTGCCCAAAAGTTCAGTTTTTGCAGTTTTGGAGGTTCAGTAATTGTATAACAGACCATCTCCCAAAACTCCCATGTGTCAAAGGGGGGTTTTTGGCCCCCTCAGGGTGCAGGGCCCCATAGCAGCTGCTACCGGGTGCACCTCCTATAACTATGCCCCTGCTTGCAAACTGTCCTCATTTTTTCAGTTAGCCATTGAAATAAAAGAAGTATTTTAGCCTCTCAATTTTTTTCTGTCACTCTTAGAGCCAAATTTTCTTCACTAAGTTGTTTCACGTATCCAGTTTACTGTTATGGATGATAATTACAGCATCTCCTCACCTGTATAGGTATAAAAATTAACCAGAACATCTTCTCCCAGTGACTTTAATGGGGTTCGAGGATTAGTTCAAATAGAACCTCGAACCGAACACATTAAAGTTCGAAGTTCTAATCAAACTAGAACTTTTTACTGCTCGCTCATCTCTACCAAAGATGGTTTATTTTAAGTGGGGAGGATTTTTAGTAACCCAGTACAGGGTATTGTAGTCTGTGGGGTTGAGTCAGGGACGCGTTCTTGTCACATTGTTTATTATGTGTCAATTATGTGTAATGTGCTGTGCATCTTTGGGAAAGTGTTGTGTCGGCCCCTGTGCCATTAAGGGTTAGGCTTCTTGCCACCAGTGTTTCAACAACTAGCTCCAGATTGTACAAGGGGGTGCCGAGGTCTCACAGCAGAAGCTGCAGTTGGAGGCAGGAAGGGCAGTTGGGCTGTCTAGCGAGTGAGTAGTGAGAAAGGTGTGGGAGACTGGTATGAAGCTCTGCTGTTTGGGGGTAGCTTAGAAAGAAGAAAACTGCCACCTTGTGTGACTATTACTTTTTCCACAACAATACTAGAGAGAGTTCAGTGTGAAGTACCACAAATCCCAAAGGCTTTACCACCACCTCCAATCTGCGACAAGGGGGATACAGACCACTACTCTCAACATGTACACCACATTGCTATTATGGTAAGGAGCTACCCTTCATCAACCCACTGGGCATTTCCGTGTAGATTGTGATAGTTGTTTATAAAAACTGGGATCCTGTTATTTCGTTGCCTAGAAGTTAATTATTTTCAGCAAAGACAAGCATTAATTTACCAACTACATCCCTTACATGCAGGGCCACCATAAGAAATTTTGGGGCCCAATACAGCTGGAGCATTTGGGCCCCCTCTGTCTGCCAACCCACCCATCGCTCTGCGCTCCCCCCACTCTTCCTCCTTCTGCCACGCAACCACCGCCACCCCAGAAAAAGAAAAAATTGTTTATGGGGTCACAAGAAAAAAAAATGCAATTGAGCCATTGTTTTTGGATTTAGTTCTTACTGGATTTTACAATGTACAGTTTATCTGTATTGTGTGGGTCAGTACGTATACCAAGGCCAGCAAATACCACCACATGATTACCGCGTGTCACCACTATAGTGTTACTGACTAAACCAGTATACCCAAACCAATATTGCCAAACAACAGTACACAAAGACCAAATAATACTGTCAAATAACAACTCAGGTGCATTCCCCCTTCACTGTACTGCTGCACCCAAGGAATAGAGCCCAGAGACGCCTGTACAGTGACAATTACTATCAAGCATGAACCACTTAGACTCGCCTACCCCTTTGCCCTCTGAGGCGCGCTACATGATTTGGGGTCACGAAACAAGATACAGATTGTGTGCCCACCATAAATAAAATAACTTTAAGTGATAATTTGCAGTTCCCAGAGTCCCTAGGAGAAAGGAAAAAGAACCAAGATGTCTGAATCCTCTAATGACACTGAGAACCCAGTTACTACCCACTCTGTATCCGTCTCAGGTGACATACCATTAACTATGCCATATTACTTAAAGGGGTGGTCTCACGACTGGATTTCATCCTTCCTTGGTGCTGTCTTAAGAGCTGAAGTTTTGAAATCATGGGCGGGAGTACTGGCTTCCTCGCATCCTCTCCCCCCTCCCTTCATCTAGGTGACGTCATGCTGCTGTGCTCGCTTCCCATTGGAAGGGAGAACATCTCAGATCACAGAGTTCTCTTTCCCTTGCTGCTGACCATTCAATAGCATCTACCATGTACACAGCACATATTTCTCTCCCCGTACATGACAGCACGCAGGGCAGGCGATTACCCTGGCCAGGGGTTCCCAGCACAGGGAATTGGGCAGGGGGGAGCGATTCAAATAATCTCTGATGTGATAGTTACTAGCTGCTGGGGCTGGGCGGCCTGTTGTCTTTTCATGGAGTTATCTCACTGCTATGTCTGTCTGTGTCTCTGCTTAATTACTATTCACTGACTGTTGACTATTTCCTGCCCAAATCATTCACTTCAGCAGTGAAGCTGGTTAGGTAAACAGGAGAGTGAATGCTAATTAGGCAGACTCACAGCTGAATGACATGGGCAGGAAATAGTTAACAGCAGTGAATAATTTGGCTGAGACACAGATAAGGCAGCAGGGGAAATGATAGGGGCTACTAGTATGCCTGCTCTAAATCACTGCTCTGTGCAGCAGGCAGAGAGAGGACAGAATGAGAACGGACAGGAGATAGTTAAACTTGCATGCTCGCTCCCGACTCGACCTGCTGTGATAAGATGCCGGAGATACAGCCTATGAGGGAGAACAAGCAGGTCGGTGACTATAGAGACCTCAGCAGCCCCTGGAGCCAATAAAGCAAGTTATCTAGAAATCAGTAGGAGATTTGTTATTGACATATATTGCAAACTTGCTTGTTTTTTGAAGATCTTTAATTTGAATGACAATCTTTGTAGTGAGACAACCCCTTTAAGGACAATATGGTTGCCCTGTTACAAGGGGGCACCTAATACACAGCGGGGTTTTAGGAAGCAAATGTTGTCCCTCTTTCGGATTTATCCCTTGTCTCAAGAGTAGCAAGTAGAAATGCAAGTTGGACAGCTGGAAGGAGCTGCCCTCTGGGCAGTGGCGTAGCTACAGGCCCCGCAGGCCCCTGAGCCACACTGCTGCGATCTGTACAAGCAGCCGGCAGCTAGAACGTCCTGACACCAGAAGTGGGCGGAGCTAAGGCCTCCCTGCAGAACAGTGCTCGAGTCAGAGCAGCCACTGCTCTGATCCAGCTCCCAGCCTGCAGCCCTCACCTCCCGGCTGAGACCTCCTCCTCCTGCTGATACAGTAAAAGAGTAAGAGAAAACAATAACAGTCAATTACATGATATGTCATGATAAACATATGGGTGCCTGTAATGTGTAGACCTCAGGTACTTCAGGCTGGGACTTGTAGTTCTGCAGCAACTGCTGTGGGAATACAGGATACTATACTACATATGCTTTATGTTTTGAAGGCCATGTAGTGCATAGTTGGCAACTTTTGAAAATGAAAAAGCAGGAGACAGTAGTGAGCGGTAGTGCCCCCATGCCCCCTTTGTTAGCCAGGTAGTGCCTCCATTGTTGCCAGGTAGACCCCCCCATTGTAGCCAGGTAGTGCCCCCATTGTAGCCAGGTAGTGCCCCCTTTAGTAGCCAGGTAGTGCCCCCTTTAGTAGGCAGTTTGTGCCCTCATTAGTAGCCAGGTAGTGCCTCCATTGTTGCCAGGTAGTGCCCCACATTGTAGCCAGGTAGTGCCCCACATTGTAGCCAGGTAGTGCCCCCCATTGTAGCCAGGTAGTGCCCCCTTTAGTAGCCAGGTAGACCCTCCATTGTAAACCAGGTAGACCCCCCATTGTAGCCAGTAGACCCCCCATTGTAGACAGACAGTGCCCCCTAAAACTAATAAAAATAAATAATAAAACCCCTTCCCTGACCAGGCTCCTGCAGAGCGGCCAGCTCCAGCCGATCTCCTCAGCGTCACAAGGGGAAGTGAGTGCAGCCGCAGCGTCACTTCCTCTGTGACCTGACATGTGTGTACGGCGCCCAGCGGCGCCGGCCATACAGGGGGAGGAGGCAGGAGGGAGCGATCCCTCCTGCCTCCTCCCTGCACAGTGAGACTCCGGGCGGGTGAGCGGACCCTGCGCCCGCTTCACCCGCCTGTGGGAACGGACCGGCGGCGCCGGAGTAGCGCACCAGCGCTACTCCGGCGCCGCGGTCATTTAAAGGACCCCCGCCGCCTATGGCGGCGGGAGGAATGCCAACTCCCCCAGGAGGGCGGGGGGGACCCCAAATAGCGGGACCCCCGCCAAAAACGGGAGAGTTGGCATGTATGATGTAGTGTAGTATTCTGGTATCTGTAGTGCCACAGCAGCTTCTGTAAAACTACAAGTCCCAGCATGTCTGCCACCACAGGCCAGCCTCAAGTACCAGGAATACACATTGCAGGCACACATATATGTATACACACACTCACACACACACACACACACACATGTATACACTTGGTAGTTGTAGAACTACAGGTCCCAGCATTGTCTAGTACCATAAGGAATACCCTTTGTTTAGGGCCCCCCTTTTAGCACCATAGTCCCCACCGTTTAGAGCCCCCTGTAAGCAGCATAGTTCCCCCATTTTAGGGCCCCCCTGTTAGCAGCATAGTTCCCCCCCTTTTAGGGCCCCCCTGTTAGCAGCATAGTCCCCCCCCTTTTAGGGCTCCCCTGTTAGCAGCATAGTTCCCCTCCCCCTTTGTTTTAGCCCCCTGTAGCTAATTACTCACCTTGCCACGCTCCCCCGGCGTCTCTGACTACTCCTGGCCTCAAGCCTGCTGCTTTAGGCTTGGGGCCGAGGACAGGAAGTTCGGCAAGCGTCGCGATGACGTCACTTGCATCGCGCCGCCTGCAGAGCTATGTACGCAGGGGCAGGGAGGCGCACGGGCTCCCCCCCTTCCCCCGCTTTTAAATTTTAAAATTGAAATGCCTTTGCAGGACGTCCCATACAATTAAGTTTCACCGTTTTTTTGGAAGAAAGGGGGAACGGACCCCTCCCCGGGCCCATTAGACCCAAAAGCGTTTTGAAAATTTGCCCAAATTTGGGGGCCCTGATAAAAGTGACATTTTTTTTTTTGGCCCTTGAAATACTAGTCCTGAGAACACAGAAAAACTTTAAAATTTAAAAACTGTACATTTTAAAACCCACCCCAAAAAAAACCCAAACCCCAAAAAAAAAAAGTGTAATTTTAATTTTTATCCTCTTCACCTCACAAAGAATTTGGATGGAGGGGGGGAAGGGGCGATCGGGGGGAAGACCTTCAGCTGAAAACTTTTTTTCTTTGTAAACCTTTTTGAAAAAAAACTAGGGGTTTCCCACAGCAAATGGTCGGGGGGTAGGAGGCCCAAGCTAAATTTTTTTGCCCCGGGGCCCCCCCAAGCCCAAGCACCCCCCTTTTCCCCCTCGGGGAGTAAATACCTGTTTCTTATTCTGAGAGAAAAACGGTAGAAGCCGAAATTTGACAATTTCCCAGAATGATTTTTTGAGGGACCATTTCCTGTCGGAATTAAAGATGTGGTTCCTTGAGGGCAGAAAAGGGCCTGAAAACCCATTGGGCCTTTTCCTTTGGGAAAAAGCCATGGGGGAAATTACCCGGGCCCAAACCTTCAAGAGGGGGGGGAAATCCCACACCGGGGCCCCCCCTGGGAAAGTTTCATTAAAAGATGCAACCCCAGAGAATTTTCAAGCTTAAAAGGGTTAAAGCGGGAAAATTAAACCCCAATATGCCTTTAAAGATTTTTGCAAGAACAGCGGGTTTCGGGGGCGGGACGGGGGCCCAGTTCCCCGGGGGCTTGTCTTCCCCCCTTTTTTTTTGTATCTTTTTAGGGCCTGCTCTTTTTCTTTTTTTCCCTTCCTTAAACAGGCCCCTTCCCCGGGGGCCCCGGGGGTTTGCAGGACACCACTTAAGAAGCAATCACTCGGGAATCATAAGATTTTGCTGACCAAGACCCTGGAAAACCTCGAACTAAAACTCTGCCCCACCCCAACCATCACCACTGAGGTTTTTGGAACCCCTTTGCAAGACCCCCCTCCTTTTAAAAGCCACCATTTTAAAACCAGTTTCCCACTAAAGGGACTCCATCAGTTCAGGCAAGTCAGCCACCTAAGCTATTCTGCCATGATTGTCGCAGGTTCGGGCACAAACCAAACACAGGGTTTCCCAAATTTAAAAACACGGGCCTCTGGGGGAAAAGGACCCCCCCCTCGGACCCAAAGCACCTTAGGCCCATCTAAAGAACCATTAGGGGGGTCCCCAATATGCCCCTCAACACAACCTCGAATAACCCTGAATTGGAAAAAATGGGGTGCCCCCTTGAAGCTTTTATCGACAACATTTTCCCAAAGTGCCCCCACCATTAAATTTGAGGTGTCTATAACAACTTTTGGGAATTTTGTTGAATTCCTCCAAACATCTAAAGCCCTGTTTTAATCTGGGGTTTTGGCAAATGTCGGCTACTCTAAGCCCATATCTAGATCGCAAATCTCGAATTACTTCAACATGGAGTGATCATGACCAACGATGAATACCCTAATCAGACAAAAAAGTTTTGGGAAATGAACATCTTGAGAAAATTTCCCTTTTGGAAAAATTTTTTTCATTTACTCCTGAGTCCCTTCTACTGTTTCCCATAAACCCCCCAAAAAATGCAATTCAAGTGCCTTGAAGACCCTAGCACCCAAAGCAAAGTTTTAACCAAACCCTCCTTCGGGGAAAATATGTTGATCCCTTTAATTCTGGCCCAATCTGCCCATAGTCCTAAAACCCCAAAAACAAATGATCCTTGGTGTCGTGCCCCTGCCGGCTTTTGGAGGGAAAGACTACTAAGCCCTCTTGGAACCTATTTAGATGGAAGCACACCTGTTGGTAAAGGCCAACAAATACCGCCACATATCACTGTGTGCCCCAAACCCCTAAGGTTGGGTCATTTTCTCCTTTGGACGTGTTCCATACACCTTTTTAAACCTCAGTGACAAAATTCAGTCAACTCCCCAATTCCCCCATGGGGAAAAAAATTTGGGTCCAGGGCCCCCTATGGGGACATCTATGGGCTGGAGAAACCTACTTGCCACAAGCTACCCAAGAAACCCGGAAAAGCGGAACAGGGGCTCCTGAACCCGGGTGCGCCCACTGGAAAATTTTGAGAGCCCAACTTCACACAGATAAAAGGATTTTTGAAGGGGGTTTTCCAATTAAAAGCAAGCATTCGGGCCAGCACCCTTTAGCCCCTTCGGCCCAAAGACTACTTTTTTTAAAGCACAAAACCCATCCCCCCCTAAAAAAAAGAATCACCACCTTGTGCCCCCCCCACAGTCCATCAGAAAAACAAGAACTCCTGCAGGAGAAAAAGATTCCCACGTCAATCGGACAGCCCCGAGCCCTTTGGGAACTTGCACCTTTAGTGTAGGGGAAGGAAGAAGGGTGGAACCATCCAGTTTTTGTGTGGAAATATCGCCCCCTAAATTTGCGGACCCCCAAGGGTGCATCCCAACTTTCCCCAAAAGAAGAGCATCAAAAGACTTTAAAGGGAAGGACTGCTTTATTCCCCCCTTGGGGAAAAGAAAGGGGTGGTTACTGCCAAAAAGCCTATGACCAAGAAACCAGGAAAAGACTACATTCACCATGGGGCCCGTTTTTAATTTACCACATGTCTTTTGGCCTGGAAAAAGTCACTGCCCGCTTCCCGTGACGGGTGGAAAAAAAGGGTTGGGGCCCCCAAAAATTTCCCAAAAGTTTTTCTCCCCTATTCTCCCCTCATCATTTTCTCTCAACTACGAAAGGAAGCTCTGCAACACCAAAATGGGTTCTCCCAAGTGTTGATCAAGCACAGCTTGAAGGGAAAGCCCCCAAATCCATGGCTGAAGGGGCGATGCACTATTTTGGGGCCCCGTTGTTAGTGGGCCCAGGGAGTTCCCGGGTTTTTAAAGGTTTCCATTTTAAAAATTTGGGCCTATTAAAAATTTAACCCCCACTTGGTGTAAGGGAAGGAAGGGGTTTTTTTGGGGGGAATTTTCCCTTAAAGGGTTTTTTTTAAAAAGCCAAACCTTTTTTGGCCCTTTTTCCAAAAACTTGGCGAACCCACCAGTTTCAAAACCCTGAAAGTTCCATTTTTTTTGGAAAAACAAAAAACAAAAGGTTCAAATACAAAGGGCTGGATGTTCCGGGGGCTTGTTTTCCCCCCGCCCCCCAAGGCTACCCATGGGGAAGGGAAAACCCCCCAAATCTGGCGAAGCTCGCCTGGGGGGAAGGGAAAATAGGGCCCGCCGTCTACACGAGATTCACCCCCCAGGAAGCAACATCAGTTTTGGGGCCCAAAACCAAAAACCCGTTTTGATTTGGGGGACCTACCAGGACATCCTAAATTTAGGAAGGACCTTTGGGAAAAACCTTCTTTACGAGAGTAAAGGGGCCTTTGGGGGGAAAATTTAAGGGCCTTTTTTTCAAGGGTGACTATACAAAGGTCCCCCGAACCCTTTTGTTGGCAGCTTTAAGGCAGACAAACGTCCCCGTTTGTCCAAAGGGTCTCCTTTTTCCGTAAAACTATTTTATCCCATTCAGGGAACGTCTGCCCTCAAGTGCTGATTCCCCCGGTTGGGACAACCCTGAGGTTCGAAAGCATACAAAATCCCGTCAGGACTTTTGGGATGAAAAAACAGAGGCACCAGCTGGCAAAGGTTCTATTATTGGCAAAGAGGGGGGATATTTTAGAAGAGTGGCCGGAAAATGCCCCACTTAAACCAAAGTTTAAAGGGGGAAAACTTGATTTTTTGAGCCCCCTTAAAAATCCCCAGGACCCCAACAACTGCGGAACTTGGAAGTTGGAAAAACCCCCGATCTTGGGTATTCTGGGGGGGGCCTTTTCATCGTAACCACTTCACTAAATTTCCCCGTTGTAGTACCAGTAAAAAAAAAAGGGTTTTCACTAAAAACCCCCGATGAGAAACTTTAACACCTTTTTTCCTGCCATATGGTTTTTCCAAACAAATCATCACAGGTTATGGAGCATCCTTTTGGGAAACCCACTCATCCAAACCCGTTTGCCCTTTAACAAACCCTGAAAAACTTGGAAAAAAAACCACCGGGTTACCACCCTCAAGCAAATTGGGCTTTTGTTTAGCAAAAAAGACCCCGGTTCTTTATAAACCCCCACGGAATGCTAAAACACCTGGGGGCACCCGGCCAAATTCTTTGCCGAACTCATTTACTCATACAACAACCCCCGAAAATTTTTTCAACGGGGTATAAACCCCTTTTTTTTTTTGATGTTCCACAACAAGGGCACTAAACCCGAACCTGGGGGGAAAAAGTGCCAGACAACATCAACCTGTTGCCAGAAACAACCTGGATGATGGCTCACCAGTGATGCTTGGAGGAGGTCCAAGAGTTCGTCACCTCCAAAAAAGGGAAAAGGCCAACTGACCAAAACCGATTTTTTAACCCTTTCATGCTTTGCTGATCCCCCCGGACAAAAGGCCGATCGAGACTGGTTAGAAAAAAACCCCCTCAGACCAGCAAGTTGGGTCCCCCCAAATGGGAGTTGGAAACTTTTCAAGGTGATTTTAATTTCCCTTTTTCCAGAACAGGGGTTTACAGAAACTAAAAGCCAAGACAGACCCCCGGAACAGTTAAAACCTGTCGAAGGAGGAGTCTCCCCCCAACTTGGGTGCCAAAAAACTCGCGAGAAAAAAGAAAGACTTTTCACCTTGGCACCTCTCACTGACCATTATCCTTACTATTTGGACCTACACTCACCTTTGCACTCCCAAGTGTGCCTATAACTTATGAACCTGATCTGGTTCTAGATGTTGGAGCTGACATGTTAACTGACCTGGGTAGTGAGAGAATACCTGTCATCGAGCCCCCACTTCTTGTAAGGCGGCTATAAAGCTCAAACAAAGGAAAGCCACCTAGAAGGTATGTTCAACTACAGATGATGAGATGCCTAACTGCCTCAAAAGACATCGCTGCAGATAGAGGGTTATTTGCAGCTCCCAGCACCGCAACTGTGCTAGGAACAGAGCTGGACTTAACAGCCATGTTTCAAGAGCATCCAAAAGCACCCGGGAAATGAAAAATAAAAATTAAAGGGGTATTCCCCTCTCCGGTTTAGGAATGCTTTAATCCGAGGAGCCCAGCAAAATGCTGACTCAGCCGGGGGACCTAGGTTCCCCAAGCTGTTGTAAAAAAAAACTGCAGTCGGACACATTTTGTGTACTGCCTCGACTGCTGCCCGTGTCATACTGACAGCCGTGGTTTCAATATACTAATACATGGCTAAGTGTAAAAAAATAAAAAAATAAAATAGTTATCCCTTCATGGGATTATAAAAAACTTTAAAAAAAACAGTGTAGAAAAAAATTTATAAAATAAATAATAAAATAAATATTTAAAAAGTAATTGTGTCTACATTACACCAAAAAAACCCAAAACTAGATGTATTAGGTACTGTGAGAAGGTAACAGGCGATGTCGCCAAGGGAAGGTATTTTTCCCTCGGTATGTCTTATTTGGTTTTGGGAAAACCTATAAACCAGGGTTACCGAGAGGCCAAGGTCGGTAAAGGAAGGCCGACAGTTTAGGTGTCAGTAACAAAATGTTACTGACACAGTGTAAGTATAGCGCTCCAGTCCGCTTTGTTGGGTCGGCTTTTCGGGAGGGGAAAAGACGGGGTGGGGGGCCACCCCACCACCAGTGAGGTTGGTGTCAGGCCTATAAAGCCTGAACTGCAGGCCTGTGTTTGTCTTCCCGAGGACCCTGTGCTAAGAGGGGAAAACCCCCTAACCATCTAAAGGTGTAAAACAAAAGGAACGTCTGTCAGGGAGTTCTCAGACAGAGATTTTTGTTTGTATTTTGCCCCGAACTTTTGGCCCTGGTTTTTGTTCTATCCTGCAAATAAACCAAAGGGAACGCCCGGATTGGCTTTTTACAACGGCACTATCTCCCGTCTGTTGAAGCCCATCTGCCCACCGTTCATGACCTAACCCCACATATCCCCCATGACTAAATAACCTTAGAATTAATGAACAATTATTTATGTGAATGTGAATGGTGTAAAAAAAAACAAAAGAAAATTTGAAAAGAAATTCTGCAATAAAAGTTAAGGTACAACCTCTCTCACTTAAAACAAGTCCTCATACAACTGCATCATTAAAAAAAAAGCAGTAGTCTATATGTGATGGGATGCTACATGGAAAAAAAGGGGAATAGAGCAGTGGTCTTTATGTGATGAGGCTACAGCATTGGTCTAAAAATGGAGAAGGCTACAGCAGCAATCTATATTTGACAGAGGAGGGGGCTAAAACGATGGCCTATATATGAGAAAGGATGGGGCTACATCAGTGGTAAATAGGTGACTGGGGACTGAATAATCTTAGTGAAGGTTTTGTGGCCCCTCCAAAAAAAAGTTTAAATGTGACAGTGGTGGCTAAAGCTGTAGTCTGCATGTAACAAAGGAGTGGGCTATAGCAACAGTCTAAATGTGACAGAGAAAGGAGCTGCAGCAGTGGTATATATGTTAGAGAAGGGTGCTACAGAAGTGTTCTATGTGTGACAGATGAGGGACTGCAGCAACAGTCTATATCATGTTTCCAACTCAAACCCAAGACCCCCAACAGGGGCAATTTTTTAGATTTTTCCTCCATTTTCCAGGGGATATAATTATTGTCATGAAAAAGCACAGGTATATAATTATTGTCAGGCATTCTGTGGGAGATACTGAAAAAACCCGTTAGTGGGGCTTGAGGGGTGGGTTAGAAACACTGGCTATATGCATCAGAG
>JAODAL010072307.1:0-15164 GCA_025379985.1 Phyllomedusa bahiana
AAAAAATTTTTTAGAGCCATAAGGTGCTTCAAGTTTGGTTTTGCAGAACCGTGGGTGGATCCAGATGTAACATCTGGAATACAGATTGTTAAATACAGGTAGAGACAGGTATACTACAGCTATCAGAATAAGGGTATGTTCGCACAATGTATTGCGGCACGTACAGTACTTGTGTTTCTCGCGCTGAACAGCGTGTACTCCCGAGGCGCGAGGAGAGGGGGGGCACATTACCGTAATTTCGGCGCAAATACGCCGCAAAATGCGTGCCGAAATTACGCTGTGTGAACATTACGGAAAAAAAAATTCGTTTTTTATCCACTGCCTGTCAAAAGCCGCTGAAAAAAACGGCTGCTTTTTGGTGCATTTTGCGTTTTACGGCGCTTTTTTGCATTGATGCACAGCAATAGATTTGCCATGTATTTCTGCAATAAACGCATAAAAAAACGCGCAAAAAAACACGCCAAAAAAAGTCCGCTGCTTTACATAGACTCCAATAGTAAATTTTCTGCAACACGTTTCAAAAAAGGACCAGCAAATAAAACGATCAGAAAAAAGACGTTCTGTGGAGACAACAGGACGTTTTTACTATAGAAGTCTATGGGACCTCTTTAAAGTCAGTTTTTCAGCATTTTTAGCAAACGAAAAACGCTGAAAAAAACACCTGAAGTTTTTCTATGCAGTGGAGACATCGCCTCCAATATTCCTGCGAAAGCACAAAGCTTCATACCCTCGACTTAAAGGGGTTGCCTCACTACATCGATTCATCTTACCGCAGTCCTGTTTTCTTGGTCTCACTTTGCATTCAGGGGCGTGTTTACTGGCTACTACTAGGGTGCAGTAGAAGCCAGGTCTGTAGCTATAGAAACCAGTGCTGGCAGCCTATCAGGAGAGATCAAACAGGTCTGTAGCTATAGAGACCTGAGCAGCTGATGCAGCCCATACAAGAGGGGATATCTCAGAATAGGTAGGATATTGTTAATGGACACATATTGCAAAGTTACTTGTTTTTGCAAGATCTTTAACATAAAATGTAATCCTTGTAGAGAGACAGCCCCTTTAATGACCGAGATCAGGAAAAGCCACTCATCATTGTGGTCACCAGCCCAGCCGACGCCGTGACTCATCCTAAAGCCTGGTGACTGCAATGCTACAAGCAGCACAGAGAAGTCTTCATTTCTTCATTTTCTCCGAAAAAAATATACATAATCACCTTAAAATAGAAGCTCCGGACTACGTCTTTCTGGGACAGCTGAGCAATACCATGGCCACAATTGCAGTCTATCTAGCCATTGCTCAGCTTTCCAAGGGCTCTGAACAGAAAATCTGTCTTCTTTTTAAAAAATTTTAAAATGTATGGCCCCCTTAGGGTTCTTGGGAAAATTTTTGAAAATGTTATTCCGGACCACAACCGCGGGGCTTAGGGGGTTTTCAACCGTGAAATAAAGCACACATAGTGCAAGAGAGAAGCATTACCCTAGAGATCTGCATTGCTCTGCTGGGTTATTTAAGTTATCTTACTGGAAACCAGTGGCAAAGACTGGAAACAACCTTACATTGCACCACAGATGCCCAGGTCTCCTCAGACCCTGCCTCTGGCAAAAAATATTGAAACTGATGTTAGATTTTCAGGAACTACATTAACACAAAATACAGAAAGGAACAGTACTGTACTGGTTATAGCAGTAAGGGCCCTCGTACCATGCTTATTTTCGCAGCGGGGTTTGGCCATTAGAAAATCCGGCCGGTCTTCGTTTGCAGACGGACCCCCAACCGTCGGAGGCACATTAGCGGTTCACCCCACTCTTCATAGGAGCACACTTGGCCGGCGCTCCTCCCCTCGGCGAATCCGCCCGCGGGGGGAAAAAAAGTAAAACTGCCTTATTTCGGCGCGGATGCCCCCGTCAACAATGATTGTCTATGGGGCCGGGGGGGCGGCCCCCCCCCCGCGTCCCCCCCCCGCTCCCATCCCTTATTCACGGCGGATTTGGGTGGCCAATCGGCTCAAAACCCGTCGGGTTAAAAGAAGTGTGAAACGGCCTAAGAGGTTTGTACCATTTATGCCTCTATGCAGCAAAGGGGGTTTTGCCATCTTAGAAAATCCTGAGACCAGGTCGTAGCTCGTTATGAGCCGACCTCAGAGACCGGTGAGATGGCCGCACATGAGCAGTTCACCCCACTCATTTCCATAGGAGCACACTTTCTCGGCTATAGTTGGAACTCCCATAGAAATGAACAAGGAGAACCCCGTCCTCTGAAGCTGGATAATAGCACACAACCTACCGACCTCAGAGAACGAGAAGATGACCGCACTCACACAGTTAATGACTTTACACATTGCAAGACTCTTCTGAGTCACATGTGAATTGAAGATTACTACATCCAATAGATGGCGCTAGTGAGCTCCTTCCCATAAGCCCTTTCTTTATGCAAAAATACCACTGAGGTCCCGAAAGGCAAAAAAATCCTCACATCACGATTCTTGTGGCTCTCCCCCAAGGAGAGATATTTCCTCTTTCTAAGCCTCTCACCCAGCAATTTCTACTCTGCACAGAAGAGGTGTAAAGACCCCAAAACAGCTGTCTGTAGATGAACTTGTCTGGCTTGTCTTTCCCATAAGCCTATTCTTTATGCATTTCCCCCATGCATTTCTATAGGAGCAAACTCTCTCAGCTACATTCGGAAGACCAATAGAGATGAAAGGGGAGAACGTTGCAAGTGCAGCCATTGTCCCGTTCTCTGAGGTGAGATAATAGCTTACTACAAGTTGGCCTCACAGAGGATTTTAGGAGTTGACAAACCCCTTTAATACTGTATGTCCAAGGTGACCTAACAAAGACCCAAAGGGCATTCTGCAGCAATCACCTTCTCAACCATAGTATTCCCAAAGCATCTAATCTGCAAAAAAGTCTCCATGGTAACAGACCCGGAACAGTCTGATCCTGCGGTTCTACTATCTGCTCCCTTCTTCCTGCTTATTTAGCCAAATGAATGTTATAAAGATGTAGGGACCAGATAAAGTATGGCGGCAGGATGAGACGCTGCAAGAAAACCTTGGGCTCTGGTATTCACAACACAGAATGTTATGGCAGGTCGTCAACCTGGCTGATGAGGGCTCCGACCTCCAAGACCATCAGTGATCACTTTCTTCTGCACGTCGGCGTTACCGGATGGCAACAAAGTCCCACTTGAGTGATGTAAGGCTATGTTCACACGGCTTAAATGCAGGGCGTAATTACGCCCCGCAATTACGCCGTGTGGCCGGCACCTCGCCAGCATAAACATTCATTACCAGTGGCGCGTATACGCCGCTGGTAATTCACATGTCACTCATTTCCCCACGTGGCGGATTCGCCGAGCGGGGAGAGGAGACGTAATCCATAGTTCTCTATGAGAACTGTGGATTACTGTAATGACTGGGACGTATTCCGCAGTCCGGCGCGTAATTACAGACTGAAATATGTCCAATTTTAATCCGTGTGAACATAGCCTTATAGTTACCTATACAGCAGCTTCTGGGGATTCTTGGGGTCCCTGTAATCGGGCCCTCCATGATCAGTGATAACCTGCCCTATCTACAGACTGTGAAGCAGCATTTTCCAGACCTGTTACTGTACATTAAGTATTAAATTAGTAAAAATGCAGGGCCCTTTACCAGGCCCCAGCGGGCCCCCGTATACATACAACCCTCTGATCAGAAAACACCAATAACCGGACCCAAAGAGGAACATTAGGAATAAGGCTGAACTGTACTGCCAAATAACAGCTAGAAGAAGCAGATGCCCCCGAGAGCCACAATTTTCCCCTTTGAATCGGCAGCGAAGAGGCGGCCCCCGCGAGCGCACGGGGAGAGTACAAAATGTTCCCAAGATCTCACGCTCAAACCCAAACCCCAATGTCAGGAAGCGAGCTGTGATCACACATGGGGGGTAATTGCGCGGGGGGGGTGGCGGGCGCCGCTGCAGCATTTATGCAGGAAACGGGTTTGGGTTAAACACCTCACAGAAAGGAAGGATCGTGCACAACCCCTCATCTCCCACTTATTGAATGGGGGGGCGGCTGTAGCTCCCTGCATAACCAGCGGCAGCCCTGTGTACTATACACATCTCCTGTTTTTTTCCCCCTGCTTCCCCGAAAAAAAGGAAAGGGGGTTTTTTGCCCCTTTAAAGACGAGCTAAAAAATTTTTTTTCCCAAAATTGAACAAAATTTCCTTTTTAGGGTTTAAACAAAAATCAACATGTATTGATATCCTTTGTAAATTTCATCACAAACATCAGCATAGCACCCCCAACTCTGAAGTGCCCCCAAAAAAATGCACTGGGTCTTTAGTTCGGGGGAATGTTTTTTTTTCCCGGGAAAAAAGGGTTTCCAAAACTTTTGGCTGTGTTTCCTCATCACTCCCTACTTTACTAGGGGGCCTATACATTTTGCCCCTGATACATCCCCTCTTTGGGGTGAGAATGCAGGAGAGGTTTTCAGGAGCAATTATATGAAGTGTTACATGTAGGAGGTGTTTTCAGGAGCCCCCAGAGTATGTATGAAAAATGGAGTAAAGAGGATTATAAAAAGTTACATAAAAAAGGCCCCGGGGCACAGCATATAAAAGGAATGTGTTGGGCACCTATACATTGGGGAAAAATACAGAAGGAAGAAGGGAGAGAGAGAAGGAGGAAGAAGGGAGAGAGAGAGAGAGAAGGAGAGAGAGAGAGAAAAAGGAGAGAGGAGGAGAGAGGAAGGGGGAAAAAGGGGAGAGAGAGAGAGAGAGAGAGAAGGGGAGAGAGAGAGAGAAAAGGGGAAAAAGGAGCGGTGAGAAAGAGTGGGGGAAGGATAGAGAGAGAGAGAGGAAGGAAGGGAGAGAGAGAAAGAGAAGAAAAGGGGAGAGGGGGAGAGAGAGAAGGAGAGAGAGAGAAGGGGGAGGAGGGAGAGAGAGAGAAAAAGGAGAGAGAGAAGGAGGGGAGAGAAGGAGAAGAGAAGGAGAAAGAGAAGGGGGAGAGAAAAAGGAGGTAAAGGAGAGAGAGAAGGAGAGAGAGAGAAGGAGAGAGGGGGAAAAGGGAAGAGAAGAAAAGGAGGAGAGAGAAGGAGAGAGAGGGAGAGAGAAGGAGAGAGAGACAAAGAGAGAGGGGGAGAAAGGAGAGAGAGAGGGGGAAGAGAGCGGGAGAAAAGAGAGAAGGAGAGAGAGAGAAGGAGAGAGAGAGAAGGAGAGAGAGAGAAGGAGAGAGAGAGAAGGAGAGAGAGAGAAGGAGAGAGAGAGAAGGAGAGAGAGAGAAGGAGAGAGAGAACGAGAGAGAGAGAAGGAGAGAGAGGAAAGAAGGAGAGAGAAGGGAGAGGGGAGAGAAGGAGGAAGGGGGAAAAGGGAAAGAGAAAAGGAGGAAGGAGAAAAAGGAAGAGAAAAGGGGAGAGAAAAGGGAAAGAGAGAGAAGAGGAAAGAGAGGGGAAGGGGGAGAGGGGAAGGAGGGGAGAAAAGGAGAGAGAGAAAGGAGAAAAGGGAGAGAGAGAAGGAGAGGGGAGAGAAGAGAGAGAGGGGAGGGGGAGAGGGGGAGAGAGAGAGAGAGAGGGGGAGAGAGGGGAGAGAGACATTTGGTTTTGTTTTGACATTTCAATGCAAAAAATGAGACCATGTCTTAACTTTAAAAGGGAAACCGTCCAACTGTTCAGTTTTTCCCAGTATTTTTCCTGCACAACTTGCTGATCTCAAAAGAGGGCTTAAGGGGAAAAATTTCCCAAACAGGGGTTTTGATCCCTTAATCGCCCAATAAAAAAAAAGGGGTTTAAATTTGGGAAATTTTATAAACAGCCCCTCCTCACCCATTTTGTTTCCCCATTTTGACTTCATGAGCCCAAGAAAACCCCCACCTTCCAATTGATCAAAAAGTCCCTTTGGGACTTTGGGGGGGACTTCAAGCAGGATGCTTTCAGACAGAAGGGGCCCCACTGAGCCCCAGAGTTTAAAGTCAATCCAAAAAGGGCTTTAGCAATGGGGTGCCCTTTTATTAAAAAAATTCCGAATGCCATAATGTGACGAAAACATTTCGACTACACCCCCTTTTAAGTTTTATTGGATTGATTTTGGGGGCGCTATAGGTGGAAATGGGACTGCTTCCACTCGGCTGCCCTGTTGCATTAAAAAGGGCCAAAAAAAAAAAAACCCCCAAAAAAATTTAAAAAAAAAGGGAAAAAAAACCCCAAAAAAAAAAGAAAAGGGGGGAAAAAAAAAAGGGGGTTTTTTTCCCCCCCGGGCTGCCTTTTTGGAAGGGAATTCTTTAAAACCCGGGTGATGAAATTTTAAAAAAAAAAAAGGGGGGGGGGGGGGCCCCCCCCCCCCAAAAAAAAAAAAAACCCCGGGGGGGGGGAAAAAAAAAATAAAAACCCCCAACGGGGGTTTTTTGGGGGGGGGGGGGGGGGGTTTTTTTTTAAATTTTAAAAAACCCCCCAAAACCCCAAAATTGGGGAAAAAAACCCCTTGGCCCCCCCGTCCTTTTTTCCCCCCCAAAAAGGGAAAGGGGGGGGTTTGGGTTCCCCCCCCACCTTTTATTTTTTTTTTTCCTTTTTCGGCCCGGGAATTTTTTTAAAAAAAGGGATGGGGAAAAATTTGGGCCCTTTTTTTTTTTCCCCTTTTTTCCCCGGTGTCCCTTTTTTTCCCCCATTGGGAAAAATTTTTCCCGGGGGAAAAAAAATTTTTTTTTTAAAAAATTTTTTTTTTTTTTTCCCGGGGGGGAAAAAACCGGGGGGGGAAAAAAAAACCCCTTTTTTTTTTTAAAAAAATTTGGGGGTTTCCCCCCTTTTTTTTTCCTTTTCCCCGTTTTTTCCCCTTTTTTTGGGGGGGGGGGGGGGGGGGGGGGGGCCCCCCCCCCAAAAAAAAATGGGTTTCCCTTTTTGGGGGGTTTTCCCCCTTGGGGGAAAAAAAGGGGGGAAAAAAAAAATTTTTTTTGGGGGGGGGGGCCCCAATTTGGGGGGGGGAAAAAAAAAAGGGGGTTTTTTTTTGGGGGAAAAAAATTTTTTTTGTTTGGGGGGGAAAAAAACCCCAAAAAAAAAAACAAACTTTGAAAGGGTTTTGGGGGGGGTTTGGGGGGTTTTTTTGGGGTTCGGGGGAAAAAGGGGGGGGGCCCCCCCCAAACCCCCAAACCCCCAAAAAATTTTTTTCACGGCCCCCGGGTTTTTTTTCCCCCGGGGGGAGGGGGGTTGCCCCCGGGGGGGAGGGCCAAAATTTTTTTAAAAAATTTTTTAGGGGACGGGGTTTTTTTTTGGGGGGAAAAAAGGGGGGAAAAAAAAACCCCAAAAAAAAGGGGGAAAAAAAAGGGGTTTTTTTTTAAAAAAAAAATTTTAAAAATTTTTTTTTCCCTTTTTTTTTTGCCAAAAAAAATTTTTTTTTTTTTGGAAAAGGGGGGGGAAAAAAAAAAAGGGGGTTTTTTTTTTTTTTTTTTTTTTTTTATTTTTAAAAAATTTGTGTTTTTTTAACCCCTTTTTTAAATTTTTGGGGGGTTTTTTCCCCTTTTTTTGGGGAAAAGGGGGGAAAAAACCCCCCCTAAACCTTTTTTAAAAAAAGGGGCCGGGGGGGGAAAATTTTAAAAAATTTTTTTGGGGGTTTTTTTTTTGGGGGGGAAAAATTTTTAACCGGAAATTTTTTTTGGTTTTTTAAAAAGGGGGTTTTTTTTTTTTTTTCCCTTTTTTGGGAATTTTTTTTAAAATTTTAAAATTTTTGGGTTTTACCCCCCCCTTTTTTCCTTTTAGAAGGGCCGGGGGGAAAAAATTTTTTTTTTTTTAAAAAAATTTTTTTTAAATTTTTTTTCCGGGGGGTTTTTTTTTTTTTTAAAATTTTTTTTTTTTTTTAAAAGGAAGGGGGGAAAAAATTTCCTTTTTTTTAAAAAAAATTTTTTTTGGTTTTGGGGGGGTTTTTCCCTTTTTTTTTTAAAGGGGGGGTTTTTTCCCCCAAAAAATTTTTTTTCCCCCCCCGGGGGGGCCTTTTTGGGGGCCCCCCCCGGGGCCCCTTTTTTTTTTTTGGGGGGTTTTTTTTTTTTCCCTTTTTGGGGGGTTACCTTTTTTGGGGGAATTTGGGGGGGGTTTAATTTTGTGGGGGGGGCTTTTTCCCTTTTTTGGGGGGTTTTTGGGGGGGGGTTTTCCCTTTTTTTAAAGGGTTTTGGGGGTTTTTTTTGGTTCCCCCAAACCCGGGGTTTAAATTTTTTTTGGGGGGGGGGTTTTAAAATTTTTGGGGGGGGTTTTTTTTTTTAAAGGGGCCCCGGGGGTTCCAAATTTTTTGGGTTTTTTTTTTGGGGGTGTTGTTTTTTTTGTTTTGGGGGGGTTTTTTTTTTTTTTTTGGGGGGGGGGGTTTTTTTTTTTTGTGGGGGTTTTTTTTGGGGGTTAAATTTTTTTTTCCCCCCTTTTGGGGAAAAAAAACCGGGTTTTTTTTCCCCCCCTTTTTGTTCCGGGGGGGGTCTTTTTTGGGGGGGCCCTTTGGGAAAGGGGGGCCCCGGGGGGGGGGGGGTTTGGGGGGGCCTTTTTGGGCCCGGGGGGGGTTTTTTTTGTGCCCGGGGGGGGGTTTTTTTTTTTCAAAGGGGTTTTTTTTGGGGGAAAACCCCCGGGGGATTTTTCCGGGGGGTTCCTTTTTTTTAAAAAACCCAAAAAAAATTTTTTTTTTTTTTTTTTGGGGGGGGGGAAAAAAAACCCGGGCCTTTTTTTTTTGGGGGGGGCCCCCCCCAAAAAAATTTTTAAAAAAAAAAATTTTTTTTTGGGGGGGGGGTTTAAAACCTTTTTAAAAACGGGGGCCTATAAAAAGGGGGGCGTCAGGTGCTCTATATGTGCCCAACTACGGGGAAAATTGGGGGTCACGTTGCTCTAAATGGGGCACAAGGGGTCACGGGGCTCTTATGGGACAAGGCGTCACGGGTGCTCTATATGTGCACAGAGGCGTCACGGGTGCTCTATATTCACAGGGCGGGCACGGGTGCTCTATATTCACGAGGCTCCCGGGTGCTCATATGTGCACAGAGGCGTCACGGGTGCTCTATATGTGCACAGAGGCGTCACGGGTGCTCTATATGTGCACAGAGGCGTCACGGGTGCTCTATATGTGCACAGAGGCGTCACGGGTGCTCTATATGTGCACAAGGCTCACGGTGCTCTATTTTCCAAGGCTCACGGTGCTCTAAAGTGCACAAGGCCCTCACGGTGTTCTTATGTGCCAAGGCGTCACGGGTGCTCTATATGTACAAGGCGTCCCGGGGGGCTTAAAAAGTGCACAGAGGGTAGGGGGCTCTTAGTGCACAGAGGCTCAGGGGGTCTTTTATGTGCACAGAGGCTCACGGGTCTTATTGTGCCAAGGCGTCACGGGGCTTATAAATGCCAGAGGCGTCCGGGGCCTTTTATGTGCACAGAGGCGTCACGGGTGCTCTATATGTGCACAGAGGCGTCACGGGGGGGTCATAGTGACAGAGGGTCACGGGGGCCTTTTAAAGTGCACGAGGGGGCACGGGTGCTCTATATGTGCACAGAGGCGTCACGGGGCTCTATATGTGCACAGAGGCGTCCGGTGGGGTCTATTGTCACAAGGGCTCACGGGTGCCATATGTGCCAAAGGGGGGGTCAGGGTGCTCAATTGACTATACGGGAGAGGGTCCGGGGCCTAATTACTATACGGGGAGGCGTCAGGGGGCTCTATATGTACATACGGGGGAAGGCTCACGGGTGTTATATCCCTACTATAAAGGGAGGGGCTCACGGGGCTCTATATCCTACTAACGGGAGAGGCGCACGGGGCTCTATATCCCTCATACGGGAGAGGCGTCCGGGTGCCTATATCCACTTACGGGAGAGGCGTCAGGGTGCCTATATCCGTACTATGGGAAGGCGTACGGGTCTCTATATCCTACATACGGGAAGGCGTCACGGGGGCTCTATATCCGTACTATAGGGAGAGGCGTCACGGGGGCTTATATCCGACTATACGGGGAGGCCCCGGGGCTCAAAACCGAAATATAACGGGAGAGGCGTCACGGGTGCTCTATATCCGTACTATACGGGAGAGGCGTCACGGGTGCTCTATATCCGTTATCGGGAAGGCGTCACGGTGTCTATTCCTAATATACGGGAGGGCGTCACGGGGGCCTATATCCGACTATAAAAGGGAGGGCGTCACGGTGTCTATTCCGTACTATACGGAGAGGGCACGGGGCCTATATCCGTACTATACGGGAGAGGCGTCACGGGTGCTCTTTCCATTAAAAATATTTATAAACTATACGGGAGAGGCGTCACGGGTGCTCTATTCCGCATACGGGAGACGTCCCCGGGGGTCATATGTACTATACGGGGGGGGGCGTCACGGGTGCTTTATATCCGACAAAAGGAAGGCTCACGGGTGCTCTATACCGTATTACGGGAGGCGTCACGGGTGCTTAAAACCGACATACGGGAGAGGGCGCACGGGGCTCTATACCGTACTATCGGGAAGGCGCACGGTGCTCATATCCCTACTATACGGGGGAGGCGTCACGGGTGCTTATATCCGTACTTAAAGGGAGAGGCGTCCGGGGGCTCATATCCGTACAACGGGAGAGGGTCACGGGTGCTCAAAATCCCACTATACGGAGAGGCGTCACGGGTGCTCTATATCCGTACTATACGGGAGAGGCGTCAGGGGGCTTTATCCGTATATACGGGGGAGGCGTCAGGGGCTCTAACCGAACTTACGGGAGAGGCTCACGGTGCTCTATATCCGTACTAACGGAGACTTTACGGGGGCTCTTATCCCCTACTATCGGGAAAGGGGGTCACGGGGTGCCTATACCGTAATAGGGAGAGGCGTCCGGGTGCTCTAAAACCTACTATACGGGAGAGGCGTCACGGGTGCTCTATATCCGTACTATACGGGAGAGGCGTCACGGGTGCTCTATATCCGTACTATACGGGAGAGGCGTCACGGGTGCTCTATATCCGTACTATACAGGAGAGGAGTCACGGGTGCTCTATATGTGCACTATACAGGAGAGGTGTCACGGGTGCTCTATATGTGCACTATACAGGAGAGGTGTCACGGGTGCTCTATATGTGCACTATACAGGAGGTGTGTCACAGGTGCTCTATATGTGCACTATACAGGAGGTGTGTCACGGGTGCTCTATATCTGTACTATACAGGAGGTGTCACAGGTGGTCTTTATCTGTACTATACAGGAGGTGTCACAGGTGGTCTATATCTGTACTATACAGGAGGTGTCACAGGTGCTCTATATGTGCACTATACAGGAGAGGTGTCACAGGTGCTCTATATCCGTACTATACAGGAGGTGTCACAGGTGCTCTATATGTGCACAATCCAGGAGTGGAGACACAGGGGCTCTATAGCCGTACTATACAGGAGGTGTCACAGGGGCTCTATATACGTACTATACAGGAGGTGTCAAGGTGCTCATATCTGTACATACGGGAGGTGCACAGGTGCTCTATATCTGTACTTTTACAGGGGGGTTACAGGTGCTCTATACCGTCTATACGAAGGTGCCCACGGGGTGCTCTATATCCGTACATAAGGATTTTCCGGGGTGCTCTATACTTACTAAAAGGAGTGTCACGGGTGCCTATATCTGTACAAACAGGGGTGCCCAAGGTCTCTATATTGTACATACGGGAGGTTAAAGGGTGCTTAAAATCCGTACTATACAGGAGGGTTTCCAGGTTTCTCATATCGTACTATACAAGGTGTCACAGGTGCTCTATATCCGTACAACAGGGGGGGTGTCAGGGTGCCTAAAATCCGTTTTTAACGGGTTTTTTCCCAGGTGCCTAAAACTGTACTAACAGGAGGGTCACAGTGCTCTAAAATTGTACTATACAGGAGGTGTCACAGGTGCTCTATATCTGTACTATACAGGAGGTGTCACAGGTGCTCTATATCTGTACTATACAGGAGGTGTCACGGGTGATCTATATCCGTACTATAGAGTAGGGGTGTCAGTGGTGCTCTATATCCGTACTATACAGGAGAGGTGTCACAGGTGCTCTATATCTGTACTATACAGGAGGTGTCACAGGTGCTCTATATCTGTACTATACAGGAGGTGTCACAGGTGCTCTATATCTGTACTATACAGGAGGTGTCACAGGTGCTCTACATCGGTACTATGCAATAGACGTGTCAGGACTCACACAGCTGGGGAGCAGGAGAGATTCACATCCTCCGGAGCATCGAAGAACTCCTCCGTGTCACTGTCGGACGCCATGGCGTAGAGGCCGGTGTGCGGGTAGAGAGGCCTCAGTAGGCGCAGCTCCCCGGGGGTAGTGAGCGGCCCAGCATTCAGGATACACACTCCTGCTGACAGGCCGAGCCAGACAGGGAGAGGGGCCCGGCACAGCCACACACAAACACGGCCGCCTCTCGCGAGACTACAGCGGGGCGGGGCCGGAGCAGCTCCCGGCGGGTCACATGGTGCTGACATCACGTGACTGGATGAGAGGGGCGGGTTATAGAGGAGAGGGGTGCTGCCGGTTATCACTAAGGTAAAAGGGGGGCGGTAGTCCCCACGGGCTGTGAGGAGGGGACCTGAAGAGGGGGGGTGGTAGTCGCTCACAGGGTTATAGAGGTATTTAGTGTTACTCGGAGATGGTGGGGGGTAGCTCCTCATGGGTGTGAGCTTTAAGGAGGGGACTGTAGTGTGACATCAGAGATGATGGAGGGGTAGTCTCTCAGTGAGGACACTGGAGCGGCTCTATGCAGGGGACTGTAGTGATACTCGGAGATGATGGAGGTGGTAGTCTTTCAGTGAGGGCACCTGGAGGCCGTTTTCTGCAGAAGGGGACCGAGTGATAATCAGAGATGATGGAGGTGGTAGTCTCTCAGTGAGGGCACCTGGAGGCCTTTATCTATAGGAGGGGACTGTAGTGTGACAATCAGAGATGATGGAGGTGGTAGTCTCTCAGTGAGGACACCTGGAGGCCGTTTTCTGCAGAAGGGGACTGTAGTGTTATAATCGGAGATGATGGAGGTGGTAGTGCCTCAGTGAGAGGTGAATATTTGGTTACAGAGGTGAGACGGATCAACACCCTGCAATGGAGCAGCTCACTGCCACAATGAACCAGGAGGCTACCAGGCGTGTGTCTAAAACAACAAGTTGGCCAACACTACTGTGTATGGGGCTCTGCTAACCACGACAGGAAAGGCTTTCATTTTCATGACCATTTTTGACCTCTCCTGATTGGCAGCAGGTTGCCTTCTCCACTGAGTCACGTTTTCTGCTTCACTGAACAGATGGACACTGTCGGGCAAGAAACATCAGCAAACAAGCACCCTGCAACCATTGCTGGAAGGACATAAGTTGGTGGTTGCAGTGTTATGGTCTGGGGAAATTTATGTGGCATTTTTTAGGTATGAATCCATTCTTGCAGATCGTGTTCATACATTCATGCTGCTTTGTCTTCCCTGGAGCGGATGGAATTCTCCACCAAGACAATGGGACATGACATGTCACACAGCTAGAAATGTCTGACGTTGGTTGGAAGAGCATGATTAAAATTTCTAAGTTCTACCCGATCACCCTAATTCCACAGACTTGAATCCAATTGAGCATCTGTAAGATCACCTCAGTCATCTTGTTTGCTCTATGGATCGTCCCCCATTTTCCCTCCAGTTACTCTGGATAATA
The DNA here is from genome assembly GCA_025379985.1 of Phyllomedusa bahiana. Taxonomy (NCBI): domain Eukaryota; kingdom Metazoa; phylum Chordata; class Amphibia; order Anura; family Hylidae; genus Phyllomedusa; species Phyllomedusa bahiana. The sequence goes on from JAODAL010072307.1 coordinate 13,629, forward strand.
GCTAATGGTCACAATAATGTGACTCGTGTGTATAGTTACTGGTAGTTCTATAATGTCAGTTTGCTGGTCCTTATTTTGGCGCGTATTGCGCCTTATACGCGGTGAAATGCGCGCCACAATTACGGTAATCCAGGGCCGGGACAAGACATTTTGGTGCCCTAGGCAAATGGGTGAGATGACGCCCCCCCACCTATTATAAAAAAAAAATATTAAAAGTTCAAATCCCCACCCTTTGCCATTTTACAAATGGAAAATAAAATGAAACAAGTTACACAAAATTGGTATCACCACAAACAATCTGATCTATTAAAATATAACATCAATCAGACGTTTAACACCATAATAGAAAAAAATAATTTTATGCTAAAATTTGTGGGTTTTGGTCATTTCACATCCCCTAAAATTAACCCCTTAACGACCTTAGACGTATCCATACCTCCAGGTCGTTTGGGGGTTCACGCACCTGGACGTGTGGATACGTCTGAGGAGGCGCACGAACTCTAAAGCAGAGTTCGGGCGATCGGCGCGGGGTGTCAGCTGTAAAATTACAGCTGACATCCCGCAGCGTCGGCCCCGACCCCGGGATCACTCCGGGGGGCCGGTTAACCCCATAATTATTGAGCGATCGGGTCGCAGTAACTAAGGGAGACGCAGGAGGAGATCGCTCCTCCTGCGTCTCTGTCGCGGCAGCAGCGCACGGATCGGGCGATCCGTGCAGCCCTGCCTCTGACAGACAGAAACGAAGGCAGAGAATGTCTTCCGGTTGTCCCGTGACGTCACGATGCCCGGCCGTGCCCTGTGGGCATGTCCCCCGGCATAGTGACTGACAGTTGTCAAAAGGAACCAGTTTATAGCAACAAGCTGTGCACTGATTCCTATTGAATGAGAGATCTAAAGATTCAAATTTCCCCTATGGGGAAAAGTAAATAAAAATATGAAAAAGTGAAAAACAAGTAAAACACAAACACGAAAAATAAAAAAAAATACGTACACCGCCCCTTTTTCCCTTTTTTCAAACGCAATCGCCCCAAAAAAGATCAAAAATAAATAAAGTACCCATATTTGGGATCGCCGTGCGTAACGACCTGCCCCATAAATCTGTCATGTTAAATTTAACCCGTACGGGAACGCTGTGAAAAAAAAAAAGCGATTTAAAAACTCCTAGAAACGCCAAAGTTGTACCAATTAAAACGTCAGTTCATCCCGCAAAAAAAGTCCCTTTCTTCAGCTCTGTATATGGAAAAATAAAAAATGTATAGCTCTCCCGAAGATAGCGATGCATAAATATTTTTTTTAACACACTAAAAACACTTTTCTTTTTTTTTTTTAAAGTGCTTCAACATAAAAAAAAATATATAAATAGGTATCGCCATTTAAACATAGCGACCCAAAGAGTAAAATAACTTATCACGGATACTGACGGTGAGCCCTGTTAAAAAAAAAATAAAAAACACTACTAGGATTGCAGTATTTTCTTCACCCTGCCCGAAAACAAGCCTTGTCCCCCCAAAAAGATACTAATAAAAAGCAACTCTC
>JAODAL010072308.1:0-15163 GCA_025379985.1 Phyllomedusa bahiana
TGTCCCATCCCCTGCTTATAATAGGGGCCCCATAGATCAGATAGCATGTCCTCAGCTCCTCCTGCTCCATAACATGTGGCTGCAGACCAGATGGCTATCTGGCTAATATATAAAGGGGGTCCTGGCTACCAACTAAAGGGGGCCCTGACTACATACCTAATGTATAAAGGGGGCCCTGGTAACATACCTAATGTATTAAGAGGGAGCTGGCTACCTGCCTACTATATAAAGGGGGCCCTGACTACCTACCTGATATATAAAGCGGGTCCTGACTACCAACTAAAGGGGGCCCTGACTACCTACCTACTGTATAAAGGGGGCCCCGGCTACCAACCTAATGTATACCTAATGTATAAAGGGGTCCCTGACTATCTGCCTACCAGGGGTGTAACTACCAGGGTAGCAGACATAGCAGCTGCCCCGGGACCCTTAGGTGGCCCGGGCCCCGGGACAGCTGATACCAAGTCTCCTGCCCCGGTAATGCCGCTCCTGTGCCCGCCAGCAATGAACTGTTATGGGGAAACGCGGAGCTCCCGGGGCCCGACGTTAAAGGGGCAGCCCTGCCCGGTGGTAGCAGAACGGAGCACGGCCGTCGCTTCGCTCTGTTAGCAGGCGTCGGCCCACAGTGCTGATGTGGGCAGCGCGATGACGTCACCTCATCGCGCTGCCCGTGCTGAGCACAGAGTCTGGAGCGCGGCACATCGGAGGAGCGTGGACAGAGAAAATAAGCATTTCTTATTTTACCTGCCCCAAAGCCCCTATATTTCCCCACCCCTATAACCCTCCAGCCGGCCTTTTTTTTGTATACCCCCAGCCTGCCTATATACCCCACCTGCCTATAACCCCCCACCTGCCTATATTTCCCGCCTCCCTAATCCCCCAAGCCTCCCCTATTACCCCAGCCTCCCAATACCCCCAGCCTGCTTTTTAAAAACCCCCAAGCCTCCTTAACCCACAGTTTGCCTATATATCCCCAGCCTTTTCTATAACCCCCCAAGCCTGCCTATATCCCCCCCCAAAAGCCCCTATATCCCCCCATTTGCCTATAACCCCCCCAGTTTGCCTATATACCCCCACCCTGCCTATATACCCCCCCAACTTCCTATACACCCCCCAAAGCCTGCCTATACACCCCCCTAACCCTCCTATTTTTAGCCCCATACCCCCCCTAAAGTTTTCCTGCCTGTAAAGCCCCTCTAACCACCTTCTACTTAAAAGGGGCCCCTATACCCCACCAAACCCCCTGTCTACCTGTATGGCTCCTAAAGCCCCTAAACCCAAAATGCCTCCCTGCCTTTTTGGGGGCCTCTATGCCTACTACCTACCTGTCTCCCATTTGGGCCCCACCTAAGCCTAGCTACCTGGGCCCCCCCTACAGCATACCTACCTCCCGGGGGCCAAATACTGCTACCAGTGCCAATCTCCCTTCCTGTGCCTACCTACCTAATTGAGACCTGCCTAACTACTGCCACCTAGCACTCCCTACCTCCCAGGGCCTATTTACAGCCTACCTACCTCCTTAACCACAAACCACCTCCCTTGGGTCACCAACCATCTAATGGGGGTCTACCTCAAAAGATTCAGAGGAGTACAGGCCATAGCTGTAACACAATCCCAGGGGGTGAATTCTATTTCCTCCCCCCCAGGAGACGGACCTTTAACATGGCCTGTACCCCTCCCCCACCCATGGGACATTTGTACAGAGGTGGGGGGAGCGAGTGAGGTCGGAAAGTGGGATTCAAAAATATGGGTTTGGGCTGCCGCATTTTTTTAAATAACAGCTTTTTAATGAATTGATGAATTTTGACCGAATTAAAGACCTCATCTTGTCTCTGCCCCCCTTACGCTCTGTTTTTTCTTCACAGTAGTCATTTTTACTACAAGCCCCATCATCTCCTCCTAACTGCGCTAATTTTATTTTCCGATTGTGTTTTGATGGGATTCATCTACACATCAAACCCCAACTCTTTTTTTAAAAAAATTTCATGTGTTGATATGTTTTCTAAGGCTATACACCAGTTTTTCTTTGAAGACTTCCTTTTTGCATCTCCTGTAACCCCCCCTTTTTCTGCACCTGAAAGCAGTATTTTTCTGTCATCCTATATATTTTAAGCCTTGTGGTCTGCAAGCCAGTGATGGGGGGAACCTTTTTTAGACCGAGTGCCGAAACGCGACCAAAAAAAAACCTTTGTTTCCGCAAAGTGCCGCCGACTCGGCACGAAAGCAGGGAAAAACGTTGGAACAGGGGCGCACAACAAATTTTACAAGGGGAAATACAGCCGCTTAAACCAATCCCCGCCATATTTCCACAACAGTGACCATATAGAGGAATAACAGTGTCACAGGTGCTCACAGACAGGTGACAATAATACCCCAACCCACCAATATGACTGAATAATACCACCACGTATCACCACCACCACCACCACATAGTGACTGAATAATAAAACCACAACACCACCACCACCACCACCACATAGTAGAAATAATCCCCCACAAACCCCACCACATAGTGACTGAAAAACCACAACACCACCACCCCCACCACAAGTGACGAAAAATACCACCATGTATCACCCCCACAATGCCCTGAATAATCCACACCCCACCACCACATAGTGACTAAAATAATACCACAACACCACCACCACCACATAGAAAACTGAAAATACCACCACATAGTGACTAAATAATCCCACAACACCACCACCAAAAGGACGAATAATACCACCCAATAGACTGAATAATACCACAACAACACCACCACCACATAGTGACTGAATAATACCACAACAACACCACCACCACATAGTGACTGAATAATACCACCACATAGTGACTGAATAATACCACCACATAGTGACTGAATAATACCACAACACCCCAAAGGGAAAATACCCCACGTTCCCACCCATAGGGATGAATAATAAAAAAAACCCCCAAATAGTGAAAAGAATAAAAAAAAAAAAAATAGTGATGAATAATAAAATAGTGTTTTGAAAAAAATAAAAAAAACCACCACATGGGACTGAATAATACCACCAATATGACTGAATAATACCCAAAAACCCCCCACCCATAGTGACAAAATAATACCCCCACATAGGGGACTGAATAATACCCCAAACATAGTGACTGAAAAATACCACAAACACCACCACTAGTGACTGAATAATACCACCACGTACACCACCTCATAGTGACTGAATAATACCACCCACCACCACCAATTGACTGAAAAATACCATAACACCCCCACCACAAGTGCTGAATAATCCACAAAAAACCCCACCACCACCACCACCACATAGTGACGAAAAATACCACAACACCACCACCACCCCCAAACCCACTAGTGACTGAAGAAAACCACAACAACACCACCACCACATATGACTGAATAATACCACAACAACACCCTCCCCCAATAGTGACTAAATAAACCACAACACCACCACCACATAGTACTGAATAATCCCCAACAACACCAACCCCACCACCACAGTGACTGAATAAAAAAAACCACCACGATACCACCACATAGTGACTGAATAATACCACACCACCACCACCACATAGTGACTGAATAATACCACAACAACACCACCACCACATAGTGACTGAATAATACCACCACATAGTGACTGAATAATACCACAACAACACCACCACCACATAGTGACTGAATAATACCACCACATAGTGACTGAATAATACCACAACAACACCACCACCACATAGTGACTGAATAATACCACAACACCACCACCACATAGTGACTGAATAATACCACCACATAGTGACTGAATAATACCACAACACCACCACATAGTGACTGAATAATACCACCACTATCACCACCAAATATGATGAAAATACCACCACCCCCACCACATGTACCGAAAATACCACAACAACACCACCACCACAAGTACTGAATAATACCACCAATATGACTGAATAATCCCACAAAAACACCACCACCACATAGTGACTTAAACCACCAAAGGACGAATAATACCCAACAACACCACCACCACATAGTGACTGAATAATACCACCACATAGTGACTGAATAATACCACAACAACACCACCACCACATAGTGACTGAATAATACCACCACATAGTGACTGAATAATACCACCACATAGTGACTGAATAATACCACAACACCACCACATAGTGACGAAAAATCCACAACACCCCCAATAGGACTAAAATAATACCCCCACTACACCACCACAAGTGCTGAATAATACCACACCACCACCCCCAAACAAATGACGAATAAAACCAAACACCCCCACCCCCCACCACCCATAGTGCTGAATAATACCACCACGTATCACCACCACATAGTGACTGAATAATACCACCCACCACCACCCCCACCACATAGTACTGAATAATACCACAACCCCCCCCCACATAGTGACTGAAAAATACCACAACACCACCACCACCACCACATAGTGACTGAATAATACCACAACACCACCACCACCACCACCACATAGTGACTGAATAATCCCACAACAACCCCCCCCACCACATACTAATAATACCAACACCCACCACCACTATGACTGAATTACCACCACAACCCCCACCACAAAAGGACTGAATAATCCCAAACCATGTATCACCACCACATAGTGACTAATAATACCACACCACCACATATTTACTGAAAAAACCCACAACACTACCACCACTAGTAACTGAAAAATACCACAACACCACCACCACATAGTGACTGAATAATACCACAACACCACCACCACATCGTGATTGAATAATACCACAACACCACCACCACATAGTGACTGAATAATACCACAACACCACCACCACCACAAAATGACTTAAAAATACCACAACACCCCCACCACCACCACATAGTGATGAAAAACACCACGTATCACCACCCACCACAAATACTGAAAAATACCACAACACCACCACAAAGTGACAGAAAAAAAACCAAACACCACCACCACCACAAAGGACGAATAATACCACAACACCACCACCACATATTTACTGAATAATACCACAACACCACCACCCCCACATAGTGACTGAATAATACCACAACAACCACCACCACAAAGTACGAAAAAACCACAACACCACCACAAAGTAAAGAATAATCCAAAACACCCCCACAAAGTGACTGAATAATACCACAACACCCCCCCACCCATATTTGACGGGAATAATACCAAAAAACCCCACCACATAGATGAATAATACCGCTACACGCCACCAAAAGTGACTGAATGATACCACAACACCACCACCGCAACAAAAGTGACTGAAAAAACCCCGACACACCTCACCACCCATATGACGAAAAAACCCCGCCCAAAAACCAACAAATATAACCATTACACTTGCCACATTTTTAGAATAACTTCAGGCACATTTGTGACTCACTGTGACTTTTTCCCCATTAATCGTTCACATTCCTTTTTCTTCTCCATCCGGTTCACACCTTCATGCTGATTTCTCCCGGCAACACTCATCCCTGCAGATTTAACACAAAATTTTGGGAATCCCCTTTTCCAGAAACCTCCGTACTTGTAATTATATAAGTCCCCTAAGTTAGGTAGCTGTTTGGTTCCCCCCAATTAGGGGGGTAATAAAAATATAGGTCCCCCAAGGGAGATAGGTTGTAAATTTTCCCCCACAGGGATAAACACTCCCCACAGCAAAATACAGCTTCCCCCCGGCAAAAACCCCCACAGGATTACACAGATAGATACTCTCTCCACCACCATATACAATAACCCCCCACCCCCAGTTAAAAAGATAAATCCCCCACCAAACATATACAAAATCCTCCCCCCCAAACAGTTACAGAACCCCCCCACCACCAGTATTAGAATCTCTCCCCACGCAGTATTTACCAGCCTCCCCCCAGTATATATAATCTCCCCCCACATGTATATAGAATTTTTCCCCCAGCAGTAATAAATAACTCTCCCCCACATATATACCAGCTCTCCCCCCAGTATATATGATCTCCTCCCCACCAGTAATAGATACTCCCCCACAGCAGTATATAGATAAACCCCCCCTCCCCCCACACATAAAATAATTAACTCCCCAAAGCAGTATATAGCCAGCTCTCCCCACAGCAGTATATAGCCGGCTCCCCCGGCCTGTATATAGCCAGCTCCCCCGGCCTGTATATAGCCGGCTCCCCCGGCCTGTATATAGCCTGCTCCCCCGGCCTGTATATAGCCGGCTCCCCACAGCAGCCGATAAGCCCTCTCCCCCCAGCCTGTATGTAGCCGCCTCCCCCCAGCCCGTATATTTCCACTCTCCCACCAGCCTTTTTATAGCCACTCTCCCACCAGCCTATATATAGCCAGGACTCCCCCCAGCCTTTAATGCCGGGCTCCCCACCAGCCTGTATATAGCCTGCTCACCCCCCCGCCGCCTGAACATCGCCTGCTCCCCCCCCCGCCGCCTGCAGAGCGCCTGCTCCCCCCGCCGCCTGCATAGCGCCTGCTCCCCCAGCCACCTGTATAGAGCCTGCTCACCCCCCAGCCGCCCCGTATTACCTGCCACTCCCCCGCCGCCTGTATAACCCTCACCCCCAGCCGCCTGTAAAGAGCCTGCTCACCCCCCAGCCGCCGTAAAAATTTGCCTCTCACCCCCACCGCCTGAAATATCTCCACCCCCCCACCGCCTTAAGGGGCCTCTCACCCCCAGCCCCCTGTATAAGCCTGCTCACCCCCCAGCCGCCGAAAATAGCCTGCTCACGGCCCCCCCCCCCCGCCTTAATAGTCTGCTCCCCCCCCAGCCCCTGTATTAGCCTGCTCACCCCCCACCGCCTTATAGAGCCTCTCACCCCCAGCCCCGTAAAAAACCTGCTCCCCCCCAGCCGCCTTATAAGCCGCCCACCCCCCAGCCGCCTGTATAAGCCTGCTCACCCGCCAGCCCCTGTAATGCCTCTCACCCCCCACCCCTGTAATACCTGCCCACCCCCCCCCACCTGTTATAGCCTGCTCACCCCCCGCCGCCTGTATAAGCCTACCCCCCCCCCCCACCACCTGTATAAGCCCTTTTCCCCCCAGGCCCCCTGTATATAGCCTGCCACCCCCCACCCCTTATAACCGCTCCCCCCCCACCCCGTATATACCTGCTCACCCCCCGCCCCGAAATACCTGCTCCCCCCCAGCCGCCTTTATATACCTGCCCCCCCCCCAGCCGCCTGTAAACCTGCTCCCCCCCCGCCGCCTGTATAGACCTGCTCCCCCGCCGCCTGTATATACCCTGCTCCCCCCCCATCCGCCTGTATATAGCCTGCTCACCCCCTAAAACACAATACTCACCATTCCTCCCCGCCCCCCCCTCCTCTTCTTTTCATCTCTCCTCGCACAGGTACTTCCTCCCTAGCTCCCCGGGCCACAGCCTATGACGGCTGTCGCCAGAGGACACAGCGGGGCGATGATTAATTACATTGCGTCGCTGCCAAGCTGACACATGGGGCGGGCCGCGCACCCCAGCGCGAGGGCCCCCGGCAGGGCCCGACGCCCCGGTGAGCCCTGGGCTGCCGAAGGCCTCCAGGTCCACACTGTACCCCACTGCCGAGCCCTGCTGGCGGGCGTCCGGGACAGTACAGGAAGGCAGCGGTGGCAGGCCTGGCGCGTGCCACAGAGGTCCCTGCTTCCACTCGGGCACGCGTGCCATAGGATCGCCACCGCTGGCATAGACCATTTGGTCTGCCAGCATTTTTTAATTTCCAGCATTTTTTCAGTGACAGCTTTTGAAGTGATATTTGTGAATTATGACCGAAGTGAGCAGAAGGGGGCAGAAACTTATTCTTGTAAAAACTTGCTTTTTAACCTACACTTAGTCACCACCTTAATATTGCAATCTATCTTGCTGCCTTTTTTCCCCCTGTCCTAAGCCCCGTCATTTCCCCAAAAAACTCTGTCCCATTAGCTCCTCTACCCCTTTCCCCCTCCATGCACACATCCCATGCATTACTTACTTCTTTACCTACCCCAAGCCATTCTCTTTCAGGGTGCTGCACAAAAAACGCCGCTCATAAAACATCACTGAACCATCGCAATCACTTTTTATTATCCGCTTCTTGTTGCAGGAGACACTCCCCAACCCCGGTCCACTTTTCCTTTACTGCCAACCCACCTCTTCCTCTTCCCCCCCTAGAAACCCTTCTAACCTGCGTAATATTTTTACTTTTTTTTCCTTCCCATTTAAAAAAAGTGCTCTTGGAACGCCTATCCCTGTAATAAACTCATTTCTGTCCGACCTATTGCTCTCTAACCCCCCTCAATCTCCCGCTCTCACAGAACTTGGGTCCAGCAAACGACACTGCTTCCCTCGCCATCCCCACCTATGGCGCCCACATTCACCCACACCCCAGACCTGAGAGCAGGCCGGGTGGAGGATCGACATACTTCCTCTCCCACTGCACTTACCAGGTCATTCTCCGACCCTCCCTCCGTTCCCCCCCTTTGAGGTCCACCCCTCAACTTTCAGCCATTTTCCCCCGAGTCGGGGTTGTCTACAGACCCCCCGGCCACCCTGCCAGTTTCTGGATCATTTTGCCCCTGGCTCCCTCACTTCCCTCTACTGAAATACCCACTCTCTTTAGGGGGTGTTTCAATATCCCCATTGACGACCCCATGTCTCCTTCCCCTTTTCTCTTCTCTAACCTCTACCCTTGGCCTCCCTTTCCTGACCCCAACTCACAAAGGGTGGGAACTCTCTTGACTGGTCTTTCTGTCGCCTCTCTCATTTCTAATCTTACCAACTCTCCTTTTTCTCTTTCGATCAAAACCTTATCTCCTTCACTACACTAACTCTCACCTTCTCGGACCACTACCCACACCCATTCCCAAATCTCCCCTTTTTAAACACTCAGGAATTTATTGACACCATACGTCCCTACTGCCCCCAATCCCCCTCCCTCTCCTGCCCTACCGGCTGGAAAACATTACAATGAAAATCTCACAACCCCCTGGACATGTTTTCACCATACACCCGCACCACCGCACCACCAAGTCAGACCCGCCCCAAAACCCGCTCCTGCCTCAGACTCGCCATCCCGCAGCGATGTTCCAGGTGCGCGGAGCGAACTACCTGAGACTTTCTCCCTAAAAAATTCAGCTTTAGGGCTTACCACACGCCCTTCACTGCGCCAAACAAAAAATTTCACCTCCCCCACTCCACACTACACAACAAACCCAAAAGCCTGTTTGAAACCATTTTACTCCCTTTTCAGGCTTAAAACTCAAACCCCCTCACGACCCTGTGCTAAGATCTGGCCACTCACTTCAAAGACAAAACCGTCAGTATCCGGAAGAACTTCTCATTTCAAACCCCAAATAATACCCCTCCTGTCCCTCCCCACATGTCCTCTAGCCTGTTCTCAGCTCTTGACCCGACGACAGAAGAAGTGTCCAGACTTCTCCTGTCAGCTCGCCCCACCACCTGCTCTACTGACCCCATTCCCTCCCACCACTGGCTCTACTGACCCCATTCCCCCCCCACCTTGCCAGCTGTCCTCCACTGTCCCCCTCACCTTATTGCAATCTTAACCTCTCTCCCCACTGGATTTTTCCCACCCCCTTTTAAACCCCGCTTTTATAACCCCTTTTACAAAAAAAAAAAGCCCTCTGTACCCATCCTGCGCTCTAAAATCGACCATCTCTAACCGCCCTTCATCTCCAAACCCGGGAACGCTTGGAAATCCCTTTTTAATCCGCCTCCTCTACTAATTCTCTTCTCATCCCTACAACGGGTTTCCGCCCCCTACACCCACAAAAACTGCTCTACCAATCTCTAATGATCTCCTCACTGCCAAATCTCAGGCAACTACTATTGCTGCTTCTTCTGGATCCTCTGCAGTTTTGACACTTTTTGACCCATTTCTCCTCACTCAGCACCAGGCCTCCAGAAAACCGCTCTCGCTTTGGTTCTCATCTTACCTCTCTGCCCCTCCCTTCAGTGCTCATTTTCCGGTTCTACCTCCTCCCCTTCCTCTTGCTGTTGGGTTCCTCAGGATCATTTTTTGGTCCCCTCCCTTTTCACTCAACACAGCCCCCTTTGGAAAAACCATCAGCAATTCACTTCCAGTACCACTCTACGCTGATGACACCCAATTATACACTTCCTCCCGAGACCTCACCCCTGCCTCCCAAAAAAACACCTGACGTCGTCGCTGCTCTGACATCATGTCCTCCTCTACTAAAACTAAATTCCCCCCCAAAAAAACGAACTTCAGTCATCCCCCCATCACAACCACCCCCCCCTTGCTATTTCTGTTTCACTGTATGGCACCACCATAACCCTAGGCAGCAGGCCCGTTGTCTTGGATTTATACTGATTCGATCGACCTTCACCCCATTATCCAAACCCTTTCCCGCTCCTGTCACCGCACCTCAAAACTCCCAAATCCCCTCCGTTTTTCACTGTGGAAACAACTCAAACCCATTTTTGCTCTTATTCTTTTTCCCTCTTGACTACTGTAACCCTTTCTTATCGTCCCCCTTCAAACCTCCCCTCTCCAATCTGTCCGAAGCACAACCGGGTCTCTTTCCCCACCACTATACAAGCCTCTACCCGTGTCAGTCTCTCACTGACTGCCTACAGTACAGAATACAACATGTACTAATCACTCTCATCGCTAAAGCTCTCCAAGTGCTGCACGCCCTTGCATCTCCTCCCTGATCTCTGTCTACCCCCCTCCCGCTCTCTCCACAGTGCTGTACCCCCTCACTCCTCCCTCATCTCTGTTAACCACCCTACCCGTCTCTCCACATGCTGTACCCCCTACATCTCCTCCCTCAACTCTGTCTACCATCCACCCATCTCTCACAGTGCTGCAAAACCCCCCCACACCCTCTTCATCTCTTCTACCACCCTACCCAGTCTCTCCACGCGCTGCCCCCCAAATCTCCTCCCCTTTTCTCTGTCTACCACCCACCCCCGCTCTCTCCCTCTGCTACGATCTAAGATTTCAGACCTTTAACTCATCCGAACCTCCCACCCCCCTCCAAGATTTTTGCATTATTTCACCAGTTCTTGGAACATGTTACCCCCCCTGTGATCAGGCACACTCCAAACCCTCACAGTTTTTTAAATGCGCTCTGAAAACTCATCTTTTTAGAAAAAGCCTTCAAGACCCCAAATTTAAACCCCCCAAATTCTGCACAGTTTTCGTCACTTCCCTGCACTTTGGCACCCACAGGAAACTTACCTGTATATAGATTATGGTTGGGATGGCAGTTCATTCCACTTTTTATGTATACTACCCCATATTTATGTAACAATCCCGGGTCCATTGAAAAAACCAAGCACCTGTCCCCCCTTTGTTTTCACCCATACACCATAAATAGATTGTAAGCTCTTGCGAGCGGGGGCCCTCACACCCTCGTTTTCTCATTTGTCAGTAGCTTTTTTATAATGTAATGTCTGGTTTGTCTGTGCTTATTCCCCTCTATATTGAAAAAGTGCTTGCGGAATATGTTGGCGCAAATATAATAAAGATTTTTTATTTATTATTATATGGGTTTCCAAATCTGCAGGGACAAGTGGTGGCCGGGAAAAGCCATCATGGTGGTCTGGACAGATGCAGAACAAAAGGGGAAGTCAATGACTCGTCAGAGAAACATCACCTGTGAGTCACAAGACGTAACTGCACTGTAATCACTTAACGTATATACTCGAGTATAAGCCGACCCGAGTATAAGCCGAGGCACCTACTTTTGCCCCAAAAAACGGGACAACTTATTGACTCGAGTATAAGCCTAGGAGAAAATGCCAGCGGCTACTGGGAAATTTTTAAAAATAAAATGGATAGCAATAAAATTACATAGGCATTTAATGGTTCCCCCATAGGCAATTATAGGCGGATATATTTACCCTATATGCAGGTATAGTCAGGTATATGTCCCAAATGGCACGTATATGGGCCCCCTAGGCAAGTAATTTGGCCCGTTATATGTCCCCCATAAGCAGATTATAGCAGGTATATATGGCCCCATAGGCAGGTAATAGGCAGGTAAAATGGCCCCATAGGCAAGTATAGGCAGGCTGTAGGCAGGTATAGGGGAGGTATAGGGCAGGCTGTAGGCAGGTATTTGGCAGCTGTAGCAGGTATAGGCCGGCTGTAGGCAGGGATAGGGGAGGTATAGGGGCCCGGGTGTTTTGGCAGGTATAGGGCAGGAATAGGGCCGCTGTAGGCCGCTGTAGGCAGGTAATAGGCCGGCTGTAGGCAGCTGTAGGGAGGTAAAAGGCATTCCCGTAGGCAGGTATAAGGCCAGCTGTAGGGAGGTGTAGGTTGCTGTAGGCAGTTTTAAAAAAAATCAAAAACAATCACTTACCCGGCTCCCCGCTGCTCCCCTCTCCCCGCTGCTCTCCCCTCCTCCTGTCCGGCCTCCCGCGCGATTCCTGCATCTTCTCGGCCCCAGGCGGGATGACGTCATCAGGCCGCGCACCGCATGTGATGACACACGCTGCCTGGCCGGAAACTGCGGGCGGCCGCCGGAGTCCACTGCGGAGCACGGACGCTCGCTCTGTGCCCCGCAGTGGTATCCCTTCACCTATAGGGCGCTCCGGAGGAGTCGCATAAAGGGAAGGGATTCGCGGACAGTGGCCCGGGGCCCAGGGGCAGCGCCCGGACACTGTGCGCTCACTCGGCCTTCATTATATGCGCTCCCCTGAGGAGCCGCATATTAACTGAAGCGTCCCTGTCAGCACTCGGCCATCGCAAGCCCCGAGCGCCGACAGTGACTCGATTATAAGCCGAGGTATCGTTTTTTCAGTTTCATTTTTTGGGCTGAAAAACTCGGCTTATAACTCGAGTATATACGGTATTTTTGTCTGCAGAGCCTGCAGTACCTACCACTAAATGGTCCACTGTATGGAGGTAACAAAACAGTTTGTAGGGCACTTGTGGGGCACTGGAATCTACCACTATATGGTCACTGTAAGGCCTGTGTTCACACGGCTTATTCCCGACGGATTTGTGAGCCGTATTGAGCTCATAAATCCGCCGTGAATAAGGGGCGGGACGGGGGCGGGGCCGTAGCGCGGCGGGGGCCCCCCGCTCCCCGGCCCCATAGACAATGCATTACCCTAGGGCGCGTACGCGCCGTAAATAATGTGCAATGTCACTTTCTCCCCCCGCGGCGGTTTTCGCCGAGCGGGGAGGAGCGACGGATTCCCCCTGTTCTCATGAGGAGAGCAGGGAAATTACCGAAAATTGCTGCCGCGGGAATTGGCGCCGGACTGCAGCGCAAACCCCGCGCGCAGTACGGCGCCAATCCGAGCCAAAATAAACCTGTGAACGAGCCTAAAAATTGATCTTTATCAGTAATAGTATAGGGTATTAGTCCCCACTATTCAGTGGTGGTAATTTGTGGTTTTGTTCTGGCGGTATAATCAGGTCCATATGTACAGTAGTAGTGTTATTGGACTTGGTATAGTGGGATTTGTTTGGTAGCAGTAATGATATGATATGTAAGGTGAGGTAATAACTCCTTGTATTATGTAGTAACTGCATGACTTAAGAGGTCCCGGTAAGTTTGTGGTCGGGGAGGGGGGGGGGGCATCCAAAAAGTTTTGCTATGGGCCGAGACTTTTTCCCAGTTACCCCCTGCTGCCTACTATATAAAGGAGACCCTGACTACCTTCCTACTATATAAAGGGGGCCCTTGCTACCTGCCTACCATCTAAAGGGGCCTTGGCTACCTGCCTACCATCTAAAGGGGGCCCTGACTACCTGTCTACTATATAAAGGGGGACCTGACTGCCTGCCTACTATGTAAAGGGGGCACTGACTACCTGCCTATTATGTAAAGGGAGGCCCTGACTACCTGCCTACTATGTAAAGGGGGCACTGCATATCTGCATACTATCTAAAGGGGTCCCTGACTACCTCTAGCCTATGTAAAGGGGGACCCTGACTACATACAGCCTATCTAAAGGGGGGCCCTGACTATCTCCAGCCTATGTAAAGGGGGGCCCTGACTATCTCCAGCCTACATAACTGGGGCCCACCAACACCTACCTACAGTCTACCTATCTGGGGCCCGCAACCTAACTGTGGCCTACTTATCTACCTGGAGCTTTTTACCAAAACACCATGGCCTACTTATCTACCTTACTTGGGCCTACCCACCAACCTGCCTGGGGCCAGCCTACCAACTTATCCAGCGGGGGTCTAAATACCTAAATATGGCCTATCTAGCTACCTGGGGCCTTTCCTATTTGCCTACGTACCTGGTGATATAATTGTGAGGGGAGCAGCCCATAGTTGTAGCACTATCTCCAGGGGTCAGTTCTCGCCCCACCATCCAACCCCTTAGGACACTGTGCCTCTAAGTTATGGCTTGTACTTGCTCTCCTGCCTCGGGAAGTTTGTACAGAGGCGGGAATAGGTGAAGAGATGCTGGAAAAGTGAGGATTCTAAGATATTTGTTGTGTAAAGTCTGCAGGAATGAGTTGTGGCCGGGACAAGTCATCATGACGGTGTGGAACGGATGCAGAAGAAAAGGGAATAAGAACGACTCATAACAGAAGAAAAAGACTCATCAGATAAGACGTGTCTGACCTCTCTGTGGTCTCTATATGGGGGTGCTGTAGGTTATAAACCCGAGCTGGGATTTTGACCTCCTGTGGTCCCCTATATGGTGATGTTGTAAAGGGTTTTACCTGAGCTTGGGTGTCTGACCTCTGTGGTCTCTATATGGTATATGTTTAAGTTATACCTGAGCTGGTGTCCCGACCTCTGTGGTCTCTATAATGGTGAGTTTGTAGGGTTAAAACCTGACTGGTGTCTGACCTCTATGTTGTCTTTTATATGGGGGTGTTTGTGGTTATACCTGAGCTGGTGTTTGAAACCCCTGTGGTCTCCTATATGGTGATGTTGTAGGGGTTTTAAACCCGAGCTGGTGTCTGATCTGTATGTGGTCTCTATATGGCGGTGTTTGTAGTTTATACCTGAGCTGGGTGTTTGACCTCTATGGGTCTCTAAAATGGTGGGTTGTAGGTTATACCTGAGCTGGTGTCTTGACCTCTATTTGGTCTCTATATGGTGGGGGTTGTAGGTTTATACCTGAGCTGGTGTCTGAAACCCCTATGTGTCCTATATGGGGGGGTTGTAAAGGTTTTA
>JAODAL010072309.1:0-15163 GCA_025379985.1 Phyllomedusa bahiana
CCGGGGACTTACATACAAATTCAACTTAAAAAAAAACCCTACAGCCCCTACCCCGTTTGAAACCCGGGGGGACTTCTGTATATAGCTAGTGACCCAAAGGAATAAGTTCCCTGAAATGTTGAACTGCCATGTTGGGGGTTAGTTGTATACCCTAGAAAAAAAGGGGGATGGTGTATTGGGGATTCTAAAAGGGACCGTAAAGTAACATTTTTTAATTTTATTCTTTTTAGAAGCATGGGGCACAACCCCATAAAGATGATACGCAAGATAAATAAAAAAGACAGTATAGATTGACTTAAAAAAATATTTGTATATATTTTTCATTTTTCCCAGAATCATGCAAGATACGTTACTTGATACGTTTTTGTCATTTGACAGGATGATCTACTTAAAATCCAGGAATTCCATAATGTCCTCACTGAACAGCAACCCACCATTTTGTTTTCTTTAGATTTCAGCCATAATAAGATTGCTTTTGGATGTGTCTGTGGAACTAAGCAATTTTCATATCCTTTTACCTAAAAAAAAAACACCAGACAAAAAAACCCTTGATTTTTCTATTGTCGTCCCTGCCCTTATCACTCATTCTTTTATAAATTTCTTGAGGATCAAGAAATTGCAAACCAAGTTTTATCTGAGATCAAAATTTAATGAGTGGGTCTAAAGCTATGTGATAAAAACCCTAAGATACACCATAGAAAATTAGATACCTTATTCTGGTAATCTCTTCTAATATCCTCCCAAAGGACTCCTGACATCTAACTTGCGGGTCACTTGTGTCTCCACTTTCACACCTGACTGCAACTATGTTAAAAAAATTATATTTCATGGGGTGTTTTCACCATGCACTTTGATTACATATTGATATCTTGACAATGGGCCCCCTGAAGTCTCAGCTAAGACTTTGGGAGAATGTTGCACTTCTTCAGACCCAATTAAGGAGACAAAAGGAAAAAACAACAAGTGAAAACCCTTTTCGTCAATGGAATATTAGTTTTACTCTATTTTTTTTTATACTGGTATAAAGCACAATGCTCGCAAACCAAAGATATCTTCACCCCTTTTCCTAAAAACACCCCCTACCCAATAAAAAGGTGGAAGGAATAATAAAGAAAGGAATTTTGGACTGAAATTTGCTACAGATCAGGACTTCAGCACGGGATATCTATATTCTTTTTTTGACACGCACATTCAGAAATTACAGCATCTGTGTTTACTGAAATATCATATAAGATGTCGAAATGCATTGTTTTAAATTATTTTACAAAACAGGGTATTATCCTACATGAACTGTGTTTTTTATTAAAAAAAAAAATAAAACAGCTTGAAATCCAATTTTAAGGGTCTTTACATTTGGGCTTTCCCTTCTTTTTGTTTATTTTTAAGGGGAACCTGTCGGGTGGTTTATCTACCCTGTCTAGAGCGGGAAATGACACAGAGAAAAGCGAACTAGTGAAATGAAGGTTTATATTAAGGAACTGAAATTATAAAAAGCAGAGAAAATAGACCAAACCCCTTTAAAAAAAAAAAGGGATCCTCTTCCTACCAAATTTACAATCTTGACCGCTTTCCCCCTGTATCGGGGTTGTGTAACAGACTAACTTCATCACTATGTTTTGGGGGGGGTCAGCATATTTCATTTTCACTTTCACAATTTTCTCAGCTTTTTAACTCAAAAATTTTCAGCATCAAATCCAAAACCCTCACAAAGCTCAGCTTCCCCCCCCTTATCACATCCGCTCTCAGATAGGGCGCATTCCACATTTGGGTGCAAGAGTGTCACAAATTCAAAAAGAACATTTTTTACACACCCTCAGGGTAGTTCACAAAGGCTTATTTGTGGGCGTAATTACGCCCCCAAAATTTCGCCGGTGGCCGGGGGCGGGAGGCCGCACTTCCCGGCCCATAGACTTGTATTCCCCGGCGCTATATGCCGCGGTAATTCACATTCACTTTCTCCCCCCCCCGGCGGATCGCCGAGCAGGGAGAGGAACATAACCTGTTCTCTTTGAGAACTGTATTACTGTAATACTGGGGCGATTCCAAAGTAATTCCCGGGACTCCGGACAATTACGACGAAATAGTCCCATTTTAAGCCCCTTGAAAAAGAGCCCCACACGACTGCAGATTTGCAATCGATTGATGCTACACTTTCTAAAAATGATTTTTTTCATTTATTTATGTCCTGGGGGTACATTGAGAAAAAACACAGCACATAAAAGCATATCTCTCACCATAAATCCACATAAATTCTAGAACTTAATTCTCTTTCCCGCTCATTTTTTAAGGCTGGACAAATTTTCATCTTTAAATTTCAGTGAAAAATTGGGTTCCTCCCCCCAGACATTTTGGCGATAGCATTGACTTCTTACTCAAAAAATGAAGTTAAATATAAATTGGAGGCTCTTCACCAAAGGGCTTTCACCGGGGTTTTGCAGGGTTTTTAAAGTATTTTTTTTTCAAACATTTTACTCTTTCTAACCAGTTTCTCCTTTTTTTCCTTAAAATGGGAGAATAAATTCTTTCTGGGTGGATATATACAGGTTTCTATTTAAAGGTTGTCTCATTACGGCTTTCAGCCGTCATGTCCCCGGTAAATTGAACTAGGGGGGGCCCAGCTTGTCTTCTCTTCGCTCCCTCTCCCCCCCCCCCATCAGACACAGGCAGCTACGTAACTTTATAGGGGGGGGGGGGGTTGCTTCAGAGTTCACCCTGTTTGCCTCCTAGGCGTTTCAGGGGAAAGGGCTGATTATGAGTGAGAGAGGAATGTGAGTGGTTGCTAAAAGAGCAGAGGGGGTGCTTTTCCTATATCCCCTGCTTAGCTTACAAGTCCCACATCTCCAGCAACAACAAGGAAATTTTAACTATACCCCGGAAGTTTCTCACAAATAATGGAGAACATAAATTTATTCACATGCCTGATCCTATAGTTTTAAGTATGGGCCCCAGTTCCAAAGAAACATCTGATTATATAACAACGGGGTCACTGCTTTTTCACATCTATGGTGAAGAGAACGCCAGACCCTCCTCCCCCTCCAAACATTCTTCCGGGAGGGCTCTGGCTCCCGACCTGTCTTCAAAGTGAGGGAGTCATTAAAGACCTGACAGCCATAAGAAAAACAACGGGTCAGCTGCTATAAAAAATTTGAGAAGGTGATGTAGAAATAAAAACGGGGCTAGCTCAAAATCAGTGGGGACATTTGAAATTTAACATATATTGCAAAGCTGTTTTTGTTTTTAAAGATTTTTAAAATTTAAAAACCCCCCCCAAAAACCCCCCCCCAAAATTTAACGAGACAACCCCTTTAAGTTTTTAACCCGGGTAAACCCCCCACAACTTTTTACAATTTTTTTTTTTTTAATTTTTTTCAGTTCCTCTACAATTTTCCCTGTCATTTCACTTTTTTTTTCCTCTAAATCTGTTTATTTTGGGTAACTGCCATTTTGGTCATTTTGGTTACTTTCCTTTGTCTAACAGCACATCCTCCCTTTTTTTTCCCTTTTTTAATTATGTTTTTCTCCAGGTTTTACTTTTTTAAACCCACCCTAGTGCCCTCTTCTCCTTTACAAAATTTTCCTTTCCCTCTTAGTGTTGCTCTTGCCACTCTTCCCACCCATTGATTCTTTCAAAAACTCCCTTTCAAAACCAAAAACCCCTCGTTTTTTCACCCCTTTTTTCCCTTTTTGCCATTTTTTAAACATGCATCTCCCCCACCCACGTTTCTTCTAGGGCTTCCATTTGCATGTTTTGGTTTTCCCTCCCCCCCCAGGGTTTCGGTCCCCCACATGGGGAATATAAAGGTGTAACTGGAGGGTGGGTAGTGACTGGTACTTTCGTACCTTCGAAATTCCAAAATTTTGGTGCAGACGGGAACCAAGAAAAACCAGTTTCCCCTAATTTAATGCAATAACACGTAAAGGGGGAAAAAAAAATTTGTGGTTATTCCCCCTTAAATACAGGTAAATCACAATACAAAAATTTGGGGGCTATTCTGTAAATTTTTCCCTATAAAACCTTGGTGAATTTTGGTTGCTGTTTGTTTTTTTTTCCCTGCTCTGTTGCGCTGCCTGCTGCGGGGAATGTGCGGGTTTTTTGCGGTTTACGCTGCTTCTTGCGGCTGTTTGCGCTGTTTCGGGTCAAAAATTGATTTTCCCTGTTAGCCCAACACAGGGGGCCCCCACCCCCGGGAAAAGATGGAAAAATGGCGCTCAGGAATAACTAGCAGGGGCGGAAAAACCACCTCCCCCTTTGAAAAAAAATTTTTAAATAAACAAAGACAGAGGGACACAAGTAAATTCTGATCCAATGGCATCTCAAAAAAAAATTATAAAAAAAAAAGAACGGGAATAAAAAATTTACCATAACTGAGGGGGGAACCACCCTCCCCCTAAAAAATTTTCCCAAAAGGGGGATTTCACTAAAAAAATTTAATTCTATAAAAAATTTTAGCCCCCACAACCTGTAAAAAAGCATTTTAAAATTTCCAATAAAAAAAACACTGAAAATATTTTGGGTTTATCACTTAAAATATGGAAAAAGTTCGTTGCTGTTCATTTTCCGGGAAACTTTCCCTAAATTTGGCATATCGGAATGATTTTTGTTGTTTGGGGTTTTTGAAAAAGTTTTGGGGCTCACCCTTCCATGATTTTCCAACCCTTCCCCTTTCCCGGGATCTTGCCCCATCTTGCTGGGGGAAAGAAATTTTTGGGTAATTATCCCATACCAGTCAACCTTTTTGGTTTGTTGTTCCTTCTTAAACAAGGCCCTCCTTTTTTCCAGTTTGTTTTTGAGTGTTGCCATTTCCTTTTTTTGGGAAAAATTTGGGGTTTGGGGGGGAAGAGTGCTTTGGGGGGAAACCCAAAAGGGAAGTGGCTGATGTAAGGGGCTTTTGACGGAGGGCAAATATTTTGCATCCCCTTTTGTTAATTCCGGTCCTAAAAAAGAGTAGGTGACTCGATGGGCTAATACACGTTTTGGGGGTGTTTTTGTCCAAGATTTTCCTTTGTTTAAACTAGGGTTTCCTTTGGGTTCAATTGGGATGACGACTTTTGATTTGGGTTTCCCCTACCCTTTTTTGGGATTCTTGGGAATCAGGATCAAAAAACTAAAGGTTGCGGTCTGTGATTTTTCCCACTCCTTTTGGGGGATAGTTTCTGCCACATCTCAAGCCCAGGCCCAGAGCTTGCTTCCTTTAAATTTTCCCTTGCTTTTGGGGCAAACATTTCAGTTTGGGCCTGGTTCAAGGAACCATAACCTGGACTCTGACAAAAATGCGGGGATAAAAATCCCAAAGGGAAATGGTTGGTCTCAGGTGTGACCCCAAATAAATTTGGGGGGCGTTTTTTTGGTACAGCATTGGAGGGGGGTTAAACCCAATCTCTCTGCCCAATGAAAAGGGAATATTCCCATTGTTTGGGAAAGGGCCTTGCTTTCCCTCGGGTTCGAGAATTTCCCTGGGTGGTTTATTGAGTTTCCCCAATTGGCCCTTTTTTTTTGGGCACCACAACAGCGGCCATTTTCTTGTCGTCCCCAAGCAGAAAAACTGTGGTTTTAAAAAAATTTTTAATAATCTTTTTTTATATAGGGGGCCCCAAACATTTTCCGCACTTTTTTAAAATTTTTGGGGGGTGTGGGAACAGACAAAAAAAATTACATTGCACAATGAAAAGCTATTTACGGGATAGACACAAGGGTGAACCCCCCTCCCCGCAAGAGCTTACAATCTATGGTACTGCCAGGGTTTGGCCATGGGTAAAAAGGCCGTTGTTGTTTTTCCTAAAAACTCAAAAGCTCAAAAAAGTGCTGAAAATCAGTTGTCTGTAGGGGCTTCTTAAAGGGGTAAAATTGACCCCAATCGCTCCTCCTTTAAAGGGATCGGAAGTTTTTTTCTTTGGAACTCACTTCTGGCTTTTTTGGCTTACGATTGGGTAACCTTTTTTACTTTTGGGGAGAGCATTCCCCGTTTCTTCCTCCAATCATTTTGTAGATGAAAAAAACTGTGCGGATGGTGTTTCTCTTATTCTGATTCTGGGGCATAACGATTTGGTTCTCTATAAATGGTTGGAGATGATCTGGGAAAGGGTCGCTGTCAGGGCTGCAAACATGGAAGAGATTTTAAATCCCAAAGCGCCCATACCCAGCACTCCTCGTTCTTTTTTAAAAATTTGGGAGCCGGTACTTAAAGGATGTTCTGGATTTTTCTCTCCAAAAAATGTACAACATTTTTCCCCTTAAATTTTAAAGGCTTGCCTTTTGGGGAAACGCGAAAACAAAAATTTTGAAAATCTTTTCCTTGGTTTTTTGGGATCTTACTCGGGAAGCTGGGAAGGGTAATGGGGGCCCCCAAATGACCGGTTTCATCTTAAAACTTACTGCCCCAATTTTTTAAAAATTTTTCTGTTTTCCCTACTGACAATGCTACTTTTCTCATCCTTATTTGGGGAAAACACTAAATTCCCCGGGTTGTTGGCAAAGGGGGGGAAAATAAACGTCAGAAACTTTTTGAGGGGGGGAGTTCTCTTTAAACCTCGCAGGATGGGGGCACGTCTTGATGAAGAGTCGTCCGCCCCTTCCCACGTAATCTTAAAGGAGTCAATTCCTTTGATCAAGAAGACTTTTTCCTATGATTCCCCACCCCAAAAGTCCTAGCCCTTTTGGGCGTACGGGCATACCCGGGACCGTTACACGTTGGCCCGGCCACCCTTGTGTACCCTTAGTTTTTGTCTTTTGGCCAAGTGGGAGTAAATTTCGGGGGCGTCCAAAAACCAAAAGTTGGGATAACACTTTTAAAGGTGCCTTAGGTGGGGTTTTTGAAATGCGTTTCCCGGGGGTTGGGAATTCTAAATCCCTGTAACGGGAATAGGGTTCCGCATTGGGATGTTGTAGGTGGGGGTTCTCTTATCCCCGTTGATAAAACAATAAATCCCTTGCTCTTCTTCCACAAGTCTCTACCCTGCCTGAGCGGGTTTTTAAAAGGTATAAGGTTTTGTTGGTCCTTTGACCCCAAAAGGCTTCAAAGAACTTGGGCCCGGGGCTGGGGACCGGTTGCTTGGTCGCAATTATCACAAAAATTTTTTAGGGCCCCCTTTCTTGTCTCTCTGGGGAAAAAACCTTTATAAAACATATTCTGGCACAACATTTGTCCCCTTTTGGTCTCTCCCCCTACCCCCGACCCTGAGCCCGAAACATCTGTCAATTTTTAGCGGTTTCTGGGGAAACCCCCCATGGGGTTTTACCGGGGACCCGGGCCTGCATGGGGTGAATCGCTGGCAGGGAGTTTTTTTGGGATAGCTGGCAAATTTTGTCGCTTTTGACACTCCTCATACTTAATGGCAGATTTACAGTCCTTACCATATGCCCAATGAACCAACCCCTGAAAAAACCCCTAGCTCAGTGAGGGTTTTTTTTTTTTGCGCTCCTGTATTTGGGTTTTGGAAACCCAAAAACCCTGCTTTGTTTAAATGAGGAGGGTTTTTTTTTTAATGGACATTCACGATTTTAAAACTTTCTTTTGACGAATTTTGTATGGGTTTACCCTGGTTTTGGGAGGGGGTGGGAATTGGGGCCTTTTTAACACCCAAAATGTTTTTTAAAAACCTGGTTTCGTTACGCCCTCAACCTTGAAAAATGAAGCATTTTAGTGTTGAACTCCAGGAAGTCAAAACCCGGGGGTTTTTTCCTCACTGGGCCTTCCATCCCAGAACCTGCAAAATAATGAACGGGGGGAAAAGGGGACATCATGTTTTTTTTTGTATCTTTAGACTGGGTGTTCCCCTTTTTTTTTTTAAACTGTAAAGGGAAACTTTTTGACAAATTTGGGTTCACCCCATGGGCGGTATTTTGCAAAAGTCCAAACCCGACGTGGGTCTCTTTTTAGCAGTTCCATTTCCCTGAGCCCAAACACTTAAGTCCTGAAACTTGTGGACTTTTGAGATTGGGTTTTTTGGGAAAGTTCTGCGGGCTCTTTAAAAAGGGCTTTTTTCCATTGCTTCACCCCTGCCAAAAGGGACTTTTGGTCTCTGCCAAAGGGTGCAGCGAGGGCCCCGCTTCTGCTTTTCCCCCCATAGACAGTTTTTGACTCTTGATGTGGGTTTTTAAACCTGGGGGCCCGCCCTTTTACCATGAGAATCAAGCTCGCTCTGCGGGTTTGGTTTAAGGGTTTGGGGATGGGAAACTTTTAAGTTCTTTCCAGGCTCGTACTCTCTGCACGGTCCCCTCAAAAATTTTAGAGACTTGGGGTTATCAAACCCCCCGCTAACCATTACCTTGGGGAACTCAGATATATCTCTTTTTCACTGCTTGTTCCGGTCAACTCCTTACCCCCTTGGGGGTTTTTGGGGGTTTTCCTGGCGTGAAAGGGAGATGTTTTCCCGTTTGAATATGTTTTCTGGGAGGGTTGACTGTGGGTTTTTTTCCCTGGGAAACTGAGCCTCTGCCACAGCTGTGGAACAGGGCCCGAAAACACCTGGTAGCCCCTCTTCCTGGGGAAAATTTGTCCTGAAAGGCAAAGTCCCGGGGGAAAATCATAAATTTGTTTCTGTGCTGTGAATTGGGACCAAAACCAGGTTTGGGTACTTGGAGGTTTTAATTTTTCAAATAAACGGTGTTGCCCCCCTGTTCCAAAAAACCATTTCGTTGGGGGTCGCAATAACTGATTTTAGCACATATCACTGGGGGGCACAACGGGTTGCCCTTTTTCCCTTTGGGAACAAACCGATCAAGACCCCTTTGGGTCATTGCTCGCTCAAAAACCCCTTTAAATTTGGCCAATCGATTTCCCTTTTTCCATCTCTAAATTTTAAGGGAAACTTTTTCCGAGCCGTGCTTTGCACTTTCTTTCCCTGACCTCTTCTTTTTGCACGTTTTCTTTTCCCGCCAACCCCTGCTTCTGCCGTTTCCTTTCAGCCTGAGCCCTGCACTTTTCCTTTCTGCCTTTTCTTCCTTTTCCCTTGAAGGGACGTCTTATTTTTGGGGTTGCTCGCATCCCAGGGGGCCTCTAAAATTCTGTCACTCAGGAAATGAGCTTCTTGACAAGGGTGATTTGTAGTCCCTTTACGAATGTTTTTAAAAGTTTGATCTGTGCATCTTCCCTGTAGATGAGAGATACAAGTTCTCTTTATCTTTGGCATTCTGCAACCCTGTTTTTTTTTTCTTTTTTTCTACTGCTTCTGCCCTTTTTCAAATTTCCCTTTTAAAGGGTTCATCGACAATTTGAGTCTTTAAAAAAGGTGATATACTTTGCCGCAAATGCTTAAATCTTTCGTGCCTGTATTTTACCCTGCAACAGCTTTCTTCTAGGGTCCCTCATCACCTTTGAAGGATTTTAAGGGGCCCAAAATAAGGGGGGTAACTCGTTTTTCCCCTTTGATTTCCCCCGGGTTTTCATAAGGTCATCTTTTTCACTGTGAAATTTTCAATGGCCTTTAGGGTGGGTTTGAAGAGCGCTTTTTGGGCGAAAAACTTGGTCCCACTTTAAGGGTGATTCTCTCCCTCTCTTCAAAATTTATCATATCAAGGGTTTTTTTTGCTGTTTTCAGCACTGGGGAATTGCACAAACTGTTTTTTCGGCCATTTTTTTTTTTGAGGGGCACTGCTCTTTAAGAAAAAAACCCCCTTTTTTTATTTGGGGGGGTAAAATCACAGCACGGGGTTTTCTGGGCACCCCAAAAAAATTCCCCGGGAGTTTGATGAATTGGGGGGGTTTTTAAAAACGGGGGGGCCGAGCAACGTGGGAGGTAGTATGCATATTCTTTTGCTGGGGAATTTCTGTTTTAGTTTTGGGCTCTAAAGCAATTTCTGATGATGTCTTGGGGCCTAAATAATTTCTGCCCCGAGTTTGGGGCTCAAAGTCAATTTTCGACTGTGTTAATTTCACTTTTCTGTCCCCTCATGAGGCTATGAAGGGAAAAACTGGCTGGGGGTAATACGGGAATTTTCGTCCCTTCGTATCCAGAATGGGAGAAAACGGGACCAGAGCAAAGCAGCTTAAATAATCAAGTTCCCAAAACTTTAAAATTGAAAAAGCGGGGAATTGTAGGGGGCGGCCCACCCCCATTTTTCGGTGTGCCCCCCCCCAAAAAAAAGCCACCCCCCACTCCACCTAACGGGCATAACGGTTTTGGAAAAACCCAGGTAGAGCCCTTATCCCAGGAGAGCCCCCCCATAACCAGGTAGTGCCCCTTAAAAAGGGGGTAGATCCCCCCTTTAGAAATAATCCCCCCTTGTAGCCAAGTAATGCCCCCTCTTACCAAGTAGATCCCCCCCTTTGTTACCATAGATGCCCCCTTTGTTACCAGGTAGATACCCCTTTGTTAGCCAGGTGTGCCCCCCT
Organism: Phyllomedusa bahiana; assembly: GCA_025379985.1. Taxonomy (NCBI): domain Eukaryota; kingdom Metazoa; phylum Chordata; class Amphibia; order Anura; family Hylidae; genus Phyllomedusa; species Phyllomedusa bahiana. The sequence continues at coordinate 10,332 of JAODAL010072309.1, forward strand.
TTTTGCCAGGTAGATCCCCCCCTTTGTTGCCGAAATTTCCCCCCTTTGTTAGCCGGGGTAGACCCCCTTTTTTAACCAGGTAGATGCCCCCATTGTTAGCCAGGTGGGCCCCCCATTTTCCAGGTAGTTCCCCCCTTGTTACCAGGTATTCCCCCCATTGTTACCCAAGGTAGTGCCCCCTCTTTGCCCGTAGATGCCCCCATTTTACCAAGTGTGCCCCCTCTTTCCAGTAGTCCCCCATTGTTACCCAGGTGTGCCCCTTGTTAGCCAAGATGCCCCTTTTATCAGTTAGAGCCCCTCTGGCCAGGTAGTGCCTCTCTTTTGCCGGGTAGTCCCCCTTTTTTGTCGGTAGATGCCCCCTGTTCCCAGGTAGTGCCCCTCTGTTGCCGGGTATGCCCCCTTTTTTGTATAGATGCCCCTCTGTTGCCGGGTAGTGCCCTCTCTGTTGCCAGGTACCCCCCCTTTGTTGTCAGGTAGATCCCCCTTTGATCAGGTATTGCCCCCTTTGTTGTTAGGTATTGCCCCCATTGTAACCGGGTAGGGGCCCCCTTAAAGCTAATAAAAATAAAATAATAAAAGTCACTCACCTTACCACTCCTGCACTCCGACACCCCGATCTCCTCAGCAACGGGGGGAGTATTGAAACCGGGCCGTCATTTCCCCCCTGCCCGCTGACCTTATGAAACGCGCCCCCCCGGGCCGTACTACAGGGGGAGAAGGGAGGAGGGAGCACAGCGAGACTCCGGGCGGGTGAAGCGGGCGCAGCGGTCATTTAAAGAGCCCCCGCCGCCTGCTGGCGGGGGGGGAACCAACCTTTTCACAAAAACACTGATACAAACTTTGGTATCTCTTTTATGCTTTCCTTTAGGAACCCTTTGGGGAAGTTGGCGCTTTGTTGTTTGCGCTCTATTGCTGCGCGCTGCTGTGTTTTGCGGTTTACTGCTGCTTTGCGCGCTGCCTGTTTCTGGTCAGAAAAAGACTTCTGTTACCCAACACTGTGTCCATCCCAGTAAGATGGAAAAATGGAGCTACAGGGGTAACTATCACAGGGAAAAAAAAAACCCCCTTGAAAAAAATTTTAAAAACAGAGGGGGCACAAGTAAATTCTGATCACAGATGGGGCCCCAGAAAATTGAAAAATAAAGAACTGAAAAACAAAATATAACTGAGGAAACAAAAAAACACCCCCTGCTTGTGATTTGGGAAATAGTATCCACATAGGGGTACTTTACTGGTCCTTCCTTTCATGCACAAACCCCCACTTACGGGCCCAAACCAAAAACCCCCAATTTCCCGGTAACTTATTCCTTCCGGGACCCTATCTATAAATTGGGCCTAATTGACTTAATTGCCTACTTTCTTTTCATAGGCCCCGTAAACTTTTCTCCCCCCCCACCTACAAATACCATTTAAAGGGTTTGGGGGCCTTTAAAAATTTCCCTTTTTTTTGAAAAAAAAAAGCACAGTTTTTTTTTTGATAAAACCAACATTATATGAATCAAAATACACTTTTATACATTGTTAAGTGGAAAATGACTTTCTTCTGCAAAAGTCTGGTTTTTAATGCAAAATTTTACAAAGGGGTGTAAGGCCCATTTCCAACTTTACTCCAGTGTTCAAAATGGTATATTGTTTTTTGCTAACTGTGTAAGAAAGGTATTGGATATTTTAAAACTCCCTTGAAAACCCTTGTGCAAGATGTTAGCACAGCTGAAAACATTTTTTGCTGATTAGAGAAGCTATAAAACTGACCTTCCTTTGAGCTAGTTGAGAATCTGGAGCATTACATTTTTTGGGTTTGATTAAACTCACAAAATGGCCAAAAAAAAGAGATTTTTCATGTGAAACTTGACATCTATTCTTGTGCTGAGAGATGAAGGCTATTACATGCGAGAAATTGCCAAGAAACTGAAGATTTCCTACAATGGTGTACCCTTCAGAGGAGAGCACAAACAGGCTCTAACCAGAGTAGAAAGAGAAGTGGGAGGCCCCGCTGCACAACTGAGCAACAAGACAAGTACATTAAAAGTCTCTAGTTTGAGAAATCGACATCTAAAAGGGTCTCAACTGGCAGCTTCATTAAATAGTACCCGCAAAACGCCAGTGTTAATGTCTACAGTGAAGAGACGACTCCGGGATGCTGGCCATCAGGGCAGAGAGGCAAAGAAAAAGCCATATCTGAGACCGGCTAAATTTAAAAGGGAAAAAATTAATAGGGGTAAAGAACAAGACATTGGACAGAGGAAGATTGGAAAAAAAATGTTATGGACAGACAAATCGGAGTTTGAAGTGTTTGGATCACATAAAAAGAACATTTGTAGACCAGAACAACTGAAAAGATGCTGGAAGAGTGCCTGACGCCCCTCTGTCAAGCATGGGGAGGTAATGTGATGATCGGGGTTGCTTTGGTGCTGGTAAGCACACTTCCAAATTATGCAAGAACTATTAGGGGAAAAAGCGGGTAGCTGGTATTCTATCTGTAATGGAGTGGCCAGCGCAGTCACCAGATCCCCAACCCCATTGAGCGTTGGGGAGCATCTTGACCGTATGGTACGCAAAAAGTGCCCATCAAGCCAAATCCAACTTGTGGGGGGGGGTTTTTCTGGAAACATGGGGTAAATTTCCCCAAATTTTACCTCACAAAATTAACAGCTAGAATCCCAAAAAAGATCTCCAATTCTTTTAATTGCTGAAAAAAGGTAAAATTTTTTGACGAAAGCAAATTTAAAAAGAAAAATCATTTTTCTAACCTTTCAATGTCTTTTTTTCTATTCTTTTTTTCAAACTCTTTAATTAAATAAAAAGTAGATTTTTTCCAAAAAAAACCCAAAAAAATTGCTGGGTAAACCCCAAACTTTTAAAGGGGGTTAGTAAATTCTTATATTTAAAAAGAAAAATTTGTACCTTTTCCAGGTAATTTCCTTTTTACCCTTCTTTTTTTGGGTCTGTTTTTTTTATCCTCCCCTTTCCTCTCTATACCTATCAAACTGGCTACCTTTTGGGTTTAAATTTATGTTATACTGTTTTTATACCTTTTCTTGTCTATTCATTTAGACTTCCCACGCATTGAGGGGTAACCATCGCAGTTCAAAATGATGCAAAAGCCGCACGATAGGCAGGGATGATGCCGACAGGATATTAATAGCCTGAAGCACTCCCAAATTATCACAATGAAACCTTTCTTATTCCGCACCCCAGATCTCCACAGCCACAACGATGGAAAACAAAAAACAGCAAAGCTGGGTTCCAAACCAGACCCGACTCCACCCATTTCCCAGGCCAGTTTACCCATGCACCAATACCCCTGTGAATAGGACCCAAACCCTATACCCACCTGCACATTAGTCACCGATTCCTAAATAAAAAAGGAATTACCGTTATAACGCTCCAATAATTTGTCCCAAACCCTTAAGTCATCCTTAAGCTCACCGTTCTATCCAATGAAATGATGAGGGGCCTTTACCCACGCCGTCGCACTCGCTAAACATCTGCAGAAAACCCTACCCATTGGAATAATGCGACACGCAAAATTCAGCTTTCCCAATATCGATTGTATTTCCTTAAGAGGGATCTTCCTAATGCCCATAGACATAAATTAATCCTCCGGTAAACTACATTCCATCGTCTCAGAATCTATCCGGATTCCCCAAAAAATGTAGACAACTTTTTGACTCTTCTGTTTTATCGGGCGCCAAAGGAACCTGCGGAATATGCGCACGAAATAGAGCAGCCCATGGGCAAGCAACGATCAAAAACAACCCGACAATTTAATACTATCAGGATGAACCGGCAAAAGGCAAAAAGCTGCTTCAATATCGTTTTTTGCCATCAACACCACCCTCCTATTACTGCGGACTCAATGAACCACCACGTCAAATGATGTGTAAACCACTGAACATAACTCTGGATCTATCCCGTCGTTAAGTGACAAACCCTGCGGGAACAACAAATGGTGGATTAACCAATAGTTGTTCGGTTTCCTTCTTGGGCACAACCCCCAGAGGCGAAACGACAAGGTCGAGAAAAGGTAGCACTGGGTAGAGACCCGCCATCCAGCCCAAAGACACCTCTTTCTCCAATTTCTGAGAAACCACCTCCCAGTAATGTAGAGCCAACCGATGGTTCCTATTGGAAAAGGGTATCGCATGGGCCGGGGCGTCCCTAAAACTGAGATCTAGAAACTCCGCCGCCGACCTATCCGGATACCTGGCGAGAAAAATCTGCATCCTTTCCAACATCACCGGCGTCATCCCCTTGGCTATTAGCACCTAACCCTTTACCCTTCCCTTTATTATTATACCTGGAAAAACTATGGGATCCGGCACTGCATCCCGAGCAGAAGTGCGTAAACATGCACCCAGCTCCGAACTTACATTGGTCTTTGTTAAACTACTAACACAAGCTCGACCTTTGACCCCCATAAAGACAAGAACCCCCCAGCGGAACTGCTGCCATGGCCAGCACTGCCGGCACCGCCCAGAAAGGACTGCCCATAACGCCTTGGTACCATCACCCTGAGCCACAGGCTAATGTCCTTATGGTTCCCTCTGTGGGAACTGCTCTTCATAGCAGAGTCAAGCTTGGCCCCCATAAACCCTTTGAGCTCCGTTAATCGCTTCCGTATAACAAAAAAGCGCAGAACAATGTTCCACCGCTTTTTCCCGCACAACACTAGCCAAAATTATGAAAGCCTGCAGCCAATAAGCAAAATTCTGCGGAATCAACCGCCACCCATGCTTATCCTCCTCTTTCTTCCTGTCGTCCCTCTCGATGTATTCGTCTTTCCAAATATTTTCTTTCCATTTTCCCTTTAAGTGATGCCAACGGGGCCC